>JABFQM010002671.1:0-14257 GCA_022816865.1 Zelostemma sp. ZL-2020 | reverse complement strand
CGACTTAATGTTTTTTGAGTACAAGCATCTTTTGTAATGTCGACTTGTTTTACATTTTATGTCTCATAACTTCTACGATTTATACTCCCGGAAGAAAAATTGGAAACCATACGTCGAATTAGAAGTTGGAATACGGGAAAGTGTAACATTCATCAGTACATTTCATTTTTACAGCGAAAAGGAAAAGGACGCTTCGAGAATTATAGGTTATGAAATTGTTATTCGACGTAAATGTCAATTTTGGTGATTATTAGTGTATCAGATAAGAGATATAATTTTTATTATTGTACATGTATAAAATTGTGATGAATATAATAAACTTTGTGATAAACATTTTTGTATTCTTCTCGTCTATGCTGTAAATGGTGAACCGCGCGTCATTTCTATACTGTGGGAAGACATTCAATTGCTGTCCTAACGAATACAATTTAATGTCGTTCAGCGGTATTGCGATTTTGTATTCACTGTAACGGCGTTTCAATACGCCTCTATATTTTCTCGTTTGATGGGTAGACAAAAAAACCTTATCGTACCATTAAATCCTTCCGAAACTGAAAAACCCGATCAAAAACACCCTAAAAATCTTAAAATTACAAAACGTTGATTTTTAATTTTTTACGAGAATTTTTAATTATGAGAAATAAACGAAAAACTAATAATTCTAGATTATTCGACAAAAGTTCCCCGACAATCGATTCAATTCTGTCATTATTCTATTTTTCTAAAATCTTGAAAAGAATTTTCCGAAAAATTAAACTTTACATATTTTGAAAGTTGATAGTCATTCAATTTCTTTGTTCGCGCTCTTTTACGAATTTTCGGGATGATGTAAACCATAAACATCCAAAAACCAATCCAAAAACGTTAACACTGAAGTGAGCAGTGTTCGATACGTTCGATAGAATTCGATTCTCGATAGTTTAATCGTTCGTTCGCGTTTCGAAAAATGTGAGGGAAAATCTCCGATTTTCGATCACAGAATTTTTATTTTTTTCATACTCGTAATGTTTTTTAGCAGGAAATGTATCTTAAATCTATGATATTTATAAAGCGTTGAAAGCAAGTGCCATTTTCGAAAATCTGTAGGTTCTTAGCTGTAATTTGTAAAAATGAACAAATTTGAACTTCTCAAACAAAGGGTTCATTTTATACGATATTGAAAATAAAGTTGACAATTCAAGTTCGCACACGTTAACTTGGAAAAAAATTTTATATTTTTAAAAAGTCATTCAACCGATTCTCACAAGAATAACAGGCTAACAAAATATATCACTTTGTTACAAATATACGTCCCTTTTCCAAATTTATACAAATGCAAATTCCTTAACATAATACGACTCCTTTACAATAAGCATTTTCGCAACAACTAATATTGCACTTGATATCTTCAACAGTCATTTAAATTCACACACCTGATCAAAAAAATCATGAAGAAAATACAATAAACTTCCTTGATAAAATAGAAATGTCCTCAATAAAATACTAACAAATAGAGCATTAAAATCGAAAATAGCTTCGACTCTAACTGTACGTCTGGTGAAATTGATTTCAATTCGAATAATCTTTATAACGTAAAACTTAGCGCAAGGGCATGCGCAGCGCGAATTTTAACGGTGTTATCGGTGTCTCGAAGCAGCTGCAACAATCTTTGAATATCTTCCGGTCTGGGTTCACCAAAGAGTCCCAAAATCAAAGCAGAAACGGCTCTGGTGGAAGCGTTCTCGGCCCTTGAATACCCCATTACCACAGCGTTCCTAAAAATTACAAATTCGACATTAATACACGAATAGCTCAAATAAATGTAACGTATCACGAACTCCTTTTACCTCAATTCTTCTGCTCTTTCAGGAAGTTCCTGCTGCAAGCAGTTTATAACTTCTCCGAGATACTTTTCAATATTCAACTCGCAAACAGGGTCGAGATGAGCCTGAATTATGTGAGCCAAAGGTTTGCACTTCGTCAAATCCGCTGATTCGTACAGTAATTTCCGAACTGCCTAAAATGGAATACCAAAAATTACAAATTTGTTCATCAAACATCGAATTCTTCCAATCTACCTCGACGATGGCATCAACGGGATCCTCGAGTTTAATTAAAAGGCACGGTAAACAATTGAGAATTTGATCAACGCCGTCGTCATCAGGCAACTCGGCGAACTTCTGCCAGCTGCTTAAAATCGAGCCCAAGGCTCCGATCGCGGCCAATCGCATTTCCCAGTCTTCTTTTTCGATGAAAGGTTTGATCGCCAAAACAACATGGGGACTTATCGGCTTCGCCATTTCGGCGGAAAGCAGGATCGAAAGGCCTCGCAGCGACTCCAAAACGACGTCGTTTCCTCCGCCGTTCGCGGGTTCCTCCAAACCATCCAGAAGAGCCGACATGCAATTGTCAAAGTACTCGTCGATCTGAAATTACAAACATTTTCCATCAATATGTAATTCCAGAATCCTTGATTGCAAATTTACCTGTTGTGGTTCGAGATACACGATTTTCGTCAACCCAATAGTCGCTAATTTCCGCACGAGCGAGGAAGAATCTTTTTTGGCCTCGTGAAGCGTGTTGATGATGGCGTCCAACCAAATCACGTTGCAGTCCGGCTTTCCGATGACCTCCGTGTACGCCGCCGTCGCCACCGCTCGCTGCGCCGGGATCATGCTGGTCACGAGTTTCCCCAGATTCTTCGCGATCTTAGCAACGACATCCTCTCGATTTAGCAAACAATTCGACAACGATCTGACGGTGTAGATCAAACGGTTCTCTGCTTCGAGCTCGCTATCGAAAACCTGCAAAAGATGAATTTTCGAATCGACGTCGTCTTCTCAGCTCTCTCATTTTCGCGACTTACAAAGTCGTTAAGCAGACAGGAAGCTTCGTTGGCGTCCACAACGGTCAAAACGTTAACGAGCACGGAATACACCGTCCTGCAGGGGTTGATTTTGCACGATTCCCGGTTGGGGATGAAGCCAAATTTGGTGTTCACCACGGAAAGCGGCGCGTCCGCGTACAACCAGCCTGACAAATACTTTATGAGAATCGCGAGCAAATCGGCGAGTCTTTGGTTTATGAGATCTTCCGAGTTTGAGGACTGCAGGAGATTTCCCAGGGCGAGAATTGCCGCGAGAGACGAGAACGAAGCTGTGTTGTTCTTTGCCGAGTGCGGAGACGTTGGTAGAGCGTTTTGGGTCAGGACGAAATTGTTTTCCAGCCGATCCAGCAGAATGTCCAGTGTCTGGAATAATGAAAAATTGAATTTAGTAACTAGGTCGCGGAGTGTTCGCGGAAATATTGAAAACCCGAGCAAACCTTTGCTCCAAGGTTAACGTCGTTCCCAAGTTCCCTCCAGCACTTCTCCGTTCCGGGATCAAGAGGTAATGGTTGATGCAGCAATTGCTCTATGACTTCCTGCGGTTGATGCGATGTCAACGATTTAATCGCCAACGCAGCCGTGTGTTTGCACGTCGCATTTTCCATCTGCCGCATTTGCGATATGATGCCGTCTTGAAAATGAAATGTTTCGCATTAAGAAAGTTTTTCCAACTAAAATCTCAATTCGCGTTTCGACGTGACATTTACCAACTAAAAAAATGTTCGCCCGAGGAATTTCCGATCCCCGGATAGCGAACAATTCGGATAACGCGATTCCAGCGGCGAATCCGCTTTCCCCGCGGGACAAGAGACCCTCGATCAACCCTTCGGCCAAGCTTACAATTTCTCCCGTCGCTATTCGTTCACACGCCGCAATTGCCAAAATCTAAAAAAATTACACGACGGCGTTAACAAAATTAAAATCAAAATACTCTAAATTGTGCGAGTTGGATTCGGAGTGACAATGGTACCTTGACTCCTTCGTATAAAACATTATTGTCGTCGCTAACAATGATTTTTTTTATCTCATTGAGATCGTGATTCAAACTATTGTCGGGTGAGCTCGTGCGGTGACGAGCTCCAATACTGAGACACAACGCTACGCAATCGACGACCATGGGTCGCAGCGCGTGTTCAGAATCGGCGCTCCAGGACAGAATTCGCCCCAAGAGTTTCCCTGGCTCCAAATTTCCTCCGGGGAAAGTGTACTTCAAAGAATCGTAATAGGACCTGTCGGGAAACCGAATTAATTACAAAAATGTTTACACTTGTTTCAAAACAATGAAATACGTTTGCATGAATGGCAAATGGACCTTAAAGTGCTTCTCAAAACAACAAGTGCAGTTTTGCGCTCGGCGCATGTGGTGGACTGCATCCAGGGAACGAGGATATCGACCAACTGCGCTAAAATATCCGCTGAATCGCCCACAACTTCGGTGCAAACTGTCCCGAGTTCTTCCACGACTTCTTGCATCGTCCCCGGGTGCATCGTTGAAATGAACTGAAAAATTAATCGAAATTAATGACGATGAAAACAGAAAGAGGAAGAAAAAAAGTACAAGTTTACCTCCGAACTGATCGCGATCGTTTTATCCAGCATCGTACTCAAAAGCACTTCTTTCTCCTCGGGATTCAGCACCGGTGGAATTCGTCTACACTTGAATCAAGGATTCATACAATTTGCAAGCAGTAAAAAAATGAAATGAAAACGTCGACGATTGCTCAACAAAAAGGATACATCATCGCAATCGCGGCTTTCAGAATAAACGGGTAAATTTGTAAGGGCCGGTACCCAGACGGCGACTGCAAAATCCCGAGCAAAGTCGCCAAAATTGTACCCCTCGCTCGTAATCCTTTGGAATCTTCGAGTCTGTTGGAATGAACTGCACAGCCGATCTGCAAAAAAATGATTAATCAACATCAATAACCAAGAATCGTCTTCACCGTCGTCGAATAAACAAATTACTTGTTCCAACGCTTCCAAAGCAGCCTCTCTGCTCGCGATTTCTTTGCACTCGTTGAGCTGGCGAATAATCCAGGGCACGATGTGTCGCTGTATGTCCGGAAACATGACGCTGGCGTTTCCCCGGCGCGCTATTTCCGCGTAAGACCTCAAAAGTCCGGCTTTCGCGGCCTCCGCGGTTGCAGCAGCTTTCGTGTCCTTCACCAGACCCAGTAACTTCACCGGCTGTTTTTTGGCGCTCTCGACGTTGCACAAATCTTCCATCGTTTTAAGGACAAGATTCAAGTGCCACTTCGCGCAGATGCCGACGGCTCTGGAATATGCTTTGGCGTTTTTCCCGTGCTGCGTGCGGGACAACTCGATAAGTAGAGCGACGTGGGCCTCGGTTCTGGATACTGCCGCCAGCATCACCGACAGCGACGGCGTCATCGCTTTCCCCGTCAATTCCTCGGCGAGCTTCAGAGCCCACGAATCACCTTCCATCTGCACGCTTTGCTCCAAGAAGTTGACGATTTTTTCTTCCCACATTAAATTTCTATCAAAGAAAGAGAAACATATAAATGTTTGGGGATTTTCAGCTGACTTTGTAGTACCTCTCGGATTCGGGTAAGCATTTGTTGGAGAAAATGGTTTCCAGGAACTGCGAGAGCTCCTGAAACTCGACGTCCCAGAACTGACTGATCTGGTATCCGAAAAGCGACGCGGCGCAGCGCAAAAAAGATACAACCGCGAGCCGGTTTTTCTCTTCGCACAATAATTCTATGCACCGGCCGAGCACTTTCATGGCCGAGAAATCTCTCTGCTCTTCGTTGTCCGGGTTCTCGTTGCGAATTATTTTCGAAGCCAACGGCGTCAAGGCGTGTAGAATGGGAATAACCTGAAAATTGTACAGTTAGTACATTGGCATTTTCTTGATGTAATTTTAGAGTGTTCGCTTACTGAAGACGCGTAAGTTTGGTCTAAAAGAGCCCGGATTAGAGTAGGCCAGAGCCAACTTTCCGCGCCGTCAACGGTACTTGCTAGAAGATACAAAGCTTCTTCGTAGGCTTCAGCGTCTTCTGTTTTTCCACCGCAATGTATGACCTACAAAAAAAGGTTCTTTTGTAGAAAAGATTTGTACATTTACAATGTAGAACATTGCATTTTCACTGTAATTCGCGTTTCGTTTACCATGAAACGAACGTATGTGGCACGTTGCGAGGGTAAAAGTGGCACCGTCGGACGAGCTGCCAAAGCCACGATTGCCCCGATCATTTGCCTTGCGTTGTTGTCCCCTAAAGAATCCTGCAGACTCAAAGCTATTCTCTGCAATGCTCCATCATCCTGCAAACAATATTGTTGTGTAACGTGATACTATTGTTGCTATTTTTTCAATTTTGCATTGCTTACATCCGCCGGAAGCGTATTAATCAAATGCTTGAGAACAATTAACCCTCGCGATCGTTGCATGGACATCGGAGACCTCAACTGTTGCAGAATTCTGAAATTGCGTAATTTTTGTCGTTAATTTTCATCATAAACTACAAAAGTAAGAATTACAAAACAAATTGTTTACCGATCTAATCCTTCCTCAGGATACAAAATAACAATGGACCGAAAACATTGCAGAACTTCATAATGCGCGAGCAAAACTTCTCTGGATACTTCAAAAGGCGTGATGCATATCAAGTCAGACAAATTTACATGCATTTGTTCCAGTAACGGTCGAAATGCTTCTTTCTCCTCCTCAGAAGTCGAGTTCAGCACAAGCGCCAAAACCCTGTAATGAAAAATCAGTAATTCTTTTTTTGAGTTCGCAATCGTGCAACAACAACCAAAGGAACTCGAACGTACTTCGCACTTGGCAAATGCAGTCCGTTTCTTCTACAGAAATTAACTAAAATCGGGACAAGTTTTACTGCTCGTTGCGAGTACTCGCTTTTCGAAAGAAGCGGTAAAATCGCGCCGAGGGTGGTCAATATCGCGTCCATTAATTTGGCATCTCGACTGGTGCGCAACCAGTTATTTGCAAACACGTCAAACATAGACGGCAACTCTTCTACGAAAGCTTCTTTGCAGAATCCAGGGTTCGCGGATTCTTCCATGTTCACCAGATAATCGCTGATTGCTTCGGCAAACTTTCCTATTGCTACAATCAAAACATTATTTACATTAATTTGTGAAGAAACAACATTCTTTCTTTTCTAATGTTGACCCACTGAAACAAGTTGCCAATTTCAGAGCATCCTCGTTCACGTCGTCGAGCATGTGGAGCATGATGCTGAGCGTGATTTTGCTAAATGGAATTACTTCGAAGGGATTTCCTCCCGCGATCATCCCCAATGCCCGGATTATTGTGTGCTGTGGCAACATTCCCGGTTCCAATCTGCAAAAATACATCGTCAGAAACTCATATTTCGATTTCAAATATTATTCTCGTCAAATTTTGAATTTGCCTCGTGAGTAAGCCCCCCATTGCCTGGGTACAATGCGTTCTGCTCAACGCAACGAGAATATCGTAAGCTTGCATCTCCGCGCTCCCCGACAATTCAGCGATCGCAAGTTCTGTGACCGATGCCGCCAAAGCCTCCTCAAAATTCTTCGAGTAGTCCCTGCACGTGTCGGAAATGACCATGAGCAGCGCGAGAACATGTTCCGACGAGATCTGAAACATTTTTCCAACTTCAATTTTCGGATGCAAAAACGATGTTTATTTGGTAAATCGTGATCTTATTTTTCCGCGAGGATGACGTGTTCGGACTAAAACCTTTCGATGGAGTTCCCAGAAATACACCGCGGCGTGAATAACGACCGCTGCTTTGCGCTTCGAAATCCTCCGGATGGAATCCTTGACGATTTTTCGGACTTCGTCATTTTTATCGTCCAACGTATCCAGGAGTGCAGCGACGATAGCTGGGATTAAATTACACGTTATTTTCTGCATCCGGAATAAAAGTTACCGCGAGTACCTGACAGCTCTGGAGAATTATTCGCACCGTCGACGTTTTCTTTCATGACGACGAGATTGTTCCGACATGGACTTTGCGGGATTTGTCGTTGTTTTATTATCGATAATTATGAGGCTACAGATGACATCTCGGGCGTGTTATTGTAGTTCAGCTGTGTTCACACGTGTGCGTGTGTACGTGTGACAAACTCGTTCGCCAATCAGAAGCGCCTGTTCATATTGAACATTTTTATTGCGCGTTTTCGGAAAAAGACGATGCAAATTTTATGTTCCGTATAAATTATTGTAAGGGAAAATAAGGAGAACATGGATTGGATGTGAATAACTGTATTTTTACATAATGGTATAAATTACTTTCGCAGAAGAATGTAACAGTCTATAAATAATGGCATAGTTCTCAATAGTTAATCTATGGTTAATGAAAACTGAGCTCGTTTAAACAGCAGATGTTAAAATGGGTTCCATTCCTTTGCAGTCGATGGCGATTTTAACCCCTAAGGCGAACAACCCTATGCTTTTGACCAGCGCCCTGCAAAAAAATTCACTCGATATTAATTTTTTCGTTTCTAACATTTTTCGATATTGTTATTCGAATGATGCTCGAACAAATTCGATCTCGCGCAGTAATTATCGATTTGTAAGTGTTAAAAACGTTTTGGAATGTTTCGAAAATTATAGGTTATACACCGGATAATTACCATTTGTAAGGGTCGTAGTACATGCTTTTTATGAAATTTATAACGTTGGCCATTTTGTGTTTACTTTTAACAGTAAAAATGTGTCTTTTTAGTTTTAGAAAACGCACGTGTTCGTGATTACTGAACAACAATCAACAATTATAACTTAGCGCAATCCAATCGCAAGGTGCGCATGCGGGCTAACGGAGCTCTGATTGGTCAGCGAGACCTTCTTCTTTTCCAACCTTGCGCGACCGAGGTTGCGCGGTAAAATGATGGCATTCTGAATTTTAGAATAACGCGAAATGAAAAAATGGTAAAAAATCAATGTTTTTAATTTCGAAGAACGTCGCGGGTGTTTACCGCAGTACTGATTTTTGAGGAACAAAAGTAGTCGAAGTTTTCTATCTCGTTTGTTTCGTTCTATGACAAAGTTGAAATCGATAATTTGTAATTCGTAAAAATATTGTTCAAAAACCAAAAAAGCGTAATTATGGGTTCGAGGAGTAGTCAATTCACCGGGGAAGAGCTGCAGGATTATCAGGTGTGTAATTTTGTACAATTCAAAAATTGTGTTGACCATAATTTTATGGAAATTTCAATTTTTGACAAATTTTTTTTTTCGCAGGATCTTACATACTTTACAAAGAAAGAAATACTTTAGTGAGTTTTCAGCGATCTGGAATTATCGTCATTCATAAAAAAAACGAACCAAATTGATAATAACAAATTCCAAAATGTTCGCAGCGCACACCAAAAATTCAAAGCTCTCGCGCCGGAAAAAGTGGGCCACAACAGAAACGCCAAGCTTCCGATGACGAAAATCCTGCAGAATCATGAGCTCGGCGTGAATCCATTCGGGGACAGAATTTGCAAAGTCTTCAGTTCGAGTCAGGACGGCGACTGCACCTTCGAAGATTTCCTGGACATGATGTCAGTGTTCAGCGACGCTGCCCCGAAGGCTGTGAAAGCCGAGCACGCTTTCCGAATCTTTGGTACACCTTGTCCCACTTGCGAAATTATAAAACTTTGATTGCCATAATTAATACATTTTCCCTAGATTTCGACGGCGACGACATGTTGGGTATCGGAGATTTGCGACAAGTCGCCGACAGGTTGACGGCTCCGCAAAGACTCAGTGAATCGGACATGCAGCAGCTGCTCCAGAACATCTTGGAAGAGGCTGATCTCGACGACGACGGAGCCCTGAGCTTCGCCGAGTTTGAGCACATCATCGATAAAAACAGCGACTTCGCAAAGTAAACATTCTTCGTTCTTCCACAAATTTGCATCCTTAATAAACTGTTTTTTTTCCAGGAGTTTCCGCATCCACCTATAACTTCGAGAAGCAGTTTCAACGTCAAGACTGAACAGTGCACGAATTATTCAATCTCTTTTTATCAAAAAAATTAAGAATTTATTGTAGCTTTTAATTATACATAAAAGTATAAATGAAATCGAGGAATACAAGTACATCCCTGCACCGAGTCGAAAATGTTTCCCAGAAAACACAGTGTCGAGTGCTCAAGGTCTGTTTGATACTTAAAGACGGGATTACGACTGGAGATATCCGCTGTAAAAGAACAAAATAAACATGAAAATGTGTCGAATGAATTAATGCGATTACGTTTTACGGCGATTGATAAAGAGTACAAACGGCAGTTTCATTCGCATGAATATCCAGCAGGCGGTGAAGGAAACGCAAATGCAGATGAGACCGACGCTTGTCAGGAGAATTCTGTTCAGTTTGGGAGTCGAGGGATTATGCGTTTGATCCAGAATTATAAAACCTAAGCCTCCCACTGTGAAAAGGAAACTGGAGGCCAATCCTTCCATTATGTACTGTCCGTTGACTCGATAGGGCATGAAAGCCACCTGAAAATGATATTTTTTCAAAAGAGAATATGAAAGAAACCGAAATTTTTGGTAAACATACAGGGCGACTATGTCCGTGTTCATCCGTCGTCGACCCAACACTCGGAGGCTCGAGAATGACGTCGTAAATTATTCCTGAAATCATATTTTTGCATGAAAAATCAGTCATTGGGTTGTACTCTGATTAAAAATAGTTTTGCTATCCAAAAAGCATGTAAACTTAAAAATTTGTTCTTTCGATTCCAAAATTTGTTTATACAGAAGTGAATATTGACGTTTTTTAATCAGTCGAAAACTGAATACGCTTTTCCCAGAATCAGCGATTATTTATGCGAAACGCTGATAAGAAAATGTCATTGTTGATTCGATAATTCAAACATCAGCATTCTACGAATCTCGCGAAATCGCGTTCGAAAAAATGCAATGTAATCGTAAAACGCGGATATTTCGAAAGTTTCTCAAAGAATTGAGAACAGATGTGTAAATATTCGATAGCATTGATGGAATCGGCAATGATTTAATCTTGAGATTTTAACCTCCTGTCATTAAAAAGTATGACAACAGCACGCACGAAAACACGAACATAGCACTCGGTTTCATAAACCATGACGGTTTTTTGAGCTTCAGATTCGGTACTTCTAATACTAAAAATGGGACTCTGTAAACGGAGTCCATAATATAGTAGTTTTAACGTTTTTTAACTAAAATTCAACACGCCGACAATGCAGTTTTAGGTTATGGAACCCTATGCGTGTGTCTGTGTCTGTGAAAAGATGATGTGACATTCGAATTCTCTGACACGTGAACAAATTTGTTGCTAAACACTAAAGTTTTATATTTCCGTCAACACAGTAACATAAAAATCCTCTAATTCCTTCGATACCAACTTATTTAATCAACCAAAAAATTAAATACACGCACATATTTTTAACTTCCTTCATTGACATTAATGAAAACAAATTCAAATTCCCCCGCCGTTATTTGACAGCCCGGCGCAGCCGCGCGCATGCGCGTGAAAAAACAGCTGATCCCGCACCCCAGCTGAATTTCGTGTGCGTGCGCGTGAATCGTCGTGACCGTCGTTTTGTACTCGAAATGCAGAATATCCGTAAAAACGAGCCTCGATTTACGAAAAAGATCGCGTCTGTGGCGTCCCGCGAAACGCAACGACCTCGAGTGCCCGGGATTCGCACACGCCGGAAGTTTTTCCACTAAAAAACTACGTCAGATTTCCTGCTGCGCGTCGCGCTAGTGGTGTCGGTTCCTCTCGCGTTGGCGTATTTAAATCCCCTTGTCGTTCGCGAATTTCAAATAATCAGAGCACAAGTTCACGGTGTCCCTTTTGACACCTCGGAGCAATCGAATTTCCTCGTCGCGGTATCATGAAATTCCTGCTCGGAAAATGAAGTTTTACGTGCTCTGCGTTCATTGGGCCTTGCTCTTCATTTTCGTTTCCTCCAGGTAAGTTACCCACGTTCCTCGATGTTTTGCATCGATCCCCTTCTGTTTTTTTCGAAGAAATTTGTCGCATCCTGTTTTCGTCCTCGAGAAAATGATCGAGGAATGTTCGATGTTTTGCAACTTAGTATAATATTACGAGTTAATTGCACGTGGAATTTAGCATCCGCAATTAATTGCGAATCAATGACGTTATTTATAGAGCTTTCGAGTTTATTTTTAAATGGTTTTCTTTCATTAGGGTTCTGTTTTTTATGTCAACGTTGTAATTTAATGAACATTACAAATCAACTTAATAAAACCTGTTTTAATTAAATCGTAAAAAATACCGAATTCCATAAATTCGACAAGTTTAATTGAATTGAATTAATAAAAATTTAATCTCTTTTGCCGAGACGTAAATTTTGATTGCTAAAATTTGATATTCCAAGATCTTTTTCGTTGAAAAATATGAAAAAGTACGATTTCAAACTCCAAAGTTCCAGGGACTGAAATTACATTGTTTCTTTATGTTCTAGCTGCGCCTTATTTTTATTGGTCGCTGCAGAGAATGTTCAAGCACCGAAACGTTTCCCTTACTCCTTCAAAGACAAAGCCAACGAGACCATTGACAATTTCACCGGCGATGAAATAAGCGAAACGTCATCGGACTTTCTCAGCCTCGAAGCACGCATAAACCAAGAGACTGATTTTACGGTTCGTATATAAAACTCCGCCCCGAAACAATTAAACTCTTCTTTTTACTCTCACTTTTTTTCAGGAGCAACAAACTTCACTACACGTTGAAAACAATGCCCAGGAAGAGACGAAGAACCTCAAGGACCTCGACGTTTTCAAGGAAACCTTGTCCCTGCGGCCCAACCCGAATCTTTCCGAAGGGTACGTTTCTAGGAAATTAAATTTTAACGACTAACCTGGGACGACTAAGTCATTAATTATGACGAATACGCGGGGCTGTAAAACGGAGCACCAGAGTTGAACCTGCAAACTTCCAATCGAAGTTTTAGTTGCTCCATTATCTACGTCGCCATGATAGAACACAGAACGAGGCGAAGCGACGTTGGATTTTTTTCGTTTCGACGCGTTGGGAAGTTTGAAATTTGATGATGCGCGGTCGGAAGTTCCGCGTTATGCGAGAAGTCAGCGAGCAAGTTTACTTGGAGTTGAAAGCATTGTGCTGGCATTTGTTGCTTCTATCCATCGCGCGAAATGACGCGATGGATTCTGAAACTTGTGTAATGGAATTTACATGTCGCGCCTGATTCATGATGCGTCGCCGTCGCTTATAGGGTAGTTCTAGATTCGTTTCGCACCCTTCGCTAAATCGTATCACGTCGACTTTACGTTTGATTTATTGGAGAAACTAACTTTTGCCATGAATTGAGGTGAAATGAAGCTTGAAATCAAAAACTGGACAATTGATGTTTTTTTGATTAATTAGAAAAAAGAACTGTGAAACCGAGATAAGTGTTATCGGCTGTTCTGGTTGTACTAACTTCAATTATGATTATTCTTGTAAATATTTCACGAGTAATTGAAACGCGAGTTATGAGCTGCGATGAAAATTTCTAATTAACTTTTGGCAAGCAACAACTTGTATTTGCTAACAAGCAGCTCGAAACCTTTGCCGGCGATAATTTCTTCGCGGCGTGAAACCACCAATAAAGCCAGTGCCGTAAAAGAGTAGACTCGTCGCTCGGGAAAATTAGAAAAGTTACTTTTCCCGCCGTTTCTCTTTTTGCCCCGGACTTTATTTTTCAATCGGGAACCAGCGCTTTTTCTCTCGTTTGGTTCCGTTTGATCTGAAAAGAAGAAACTTTCGCGGCTCAAAATGCCCTGTTATGTAACGGATATTTTTCGAGACATGTGATTTTGAAATATTCTCGATTTGTTGACACTTTTGGAAGTTTGATAGCTGTTGTCGCAAACAGTAAAACCGCTGATTGGGAAAAATCAAAATAATGAGTGAAAATAAATAAAATAGTTCAGAAATAGCGGACAAAGGATGAATTCTACATTATATTTAGATTTTTCGATAAAATCGGATGACGCAAGAAATGATTTCCGAGTTGAAGAGAAAAAGGAAAAAGATGAATAAAATATTAAACTTTATATTGAATTGAATTGAAGTTATTCATTGTAAATGTTCCGAGCGGTGTTTTTCCTCGCCGGTGATAGAAATTTCGATCAATTTGATTCTCCTCCCACAATTTTCTTCCCTCACGTATTCTTTGGCAGTTTATCTTCGTCTTTGACATCCAAAAAACGATATTAAGGTGGATCGATACTTTAATGCAAGGGTGAATTAGAAAAAATATTTATAACGCAACGTCATTAATTACATGTAATATGCCAGTATAATTTATTTAACAACATCTTCTTCTTCACGAAAAAAAATAAGCCACTGAAAAAATTGTGCAAAAATGCTCGTAACGAACAATTGAAAATTTTAACAGTTTTTTAAAAGAAAAA
>JABFQM010002670.1:0-14263 GCA_022816865.1 Zelostemma sp. ZL-2020 | reverse complement strand
CCTGCCATTGCGATATCGGCTTTCAAGGAGACGGCCATAACTGTCACGGTAGCTAACCCACGTTTTACCTCGAACAGCTTGAAACTAACGCTTTATGTTTAAAGTGATAGGAGTCGCTTTCTTTGGTGGACATATTTAATAACTATGCTAATGTTATCCACAGACGTTGACGAGTGCAAACAGCAGGGCGGCTCGGATGGCCACCACTGCAACGCCAACACCCGGTGCGTCAATGTCGTAGGCTCGTACACGTGCGAGTGTCTTCCGGGATACCACAGGGTCGACAAGTTTAACTGCGCCGAGCTCGACGAGTGCGCCACTGGCCGGCACGCTTGCGACGAGCATGCGACCTGTGTCAACACTGCCGGAAGTTATTACTGCGTTTGTAAAGACGGATACAGCGGGGACGGATATACTTGTAAACGTAAGAGAGAAACAGAACGTATCTTTGCATGAATTCGCTCATCTTCGCGGTACTATATACCGTATCAACGCGATTTTACACGGAAGAAACTTGGAATAAATTTTAGAACTTTGGATGGTTTATCAAACTTTAAACAGTTTGAGTTGTGGTCTACAAAAAACGCTTGAAATCAGAGCGAAGAGCAGTTTAGAATTGATTTCCATTCGAATTCATATGATTTGATAGTTTATAAATGAATAATTAACTTGCTACACTGGAAAATAGTTCGTAAGAGATCCAACGAACGAATGAAGGATAACGGAGTTTTATTGCTTTTTCTATAAAAGTTCTGATAAAATGAACGATCATATTTAGAAATGCATGCACACAATTAACGTAATATGAAGGCTCGGATTAGATTTAAATTGAAACTGATTTCAATTCAATTTATGATCGATTATCAGAGATTATTTGATTGATATTTAAGTAAAATTCAAATCAAAATCGGTTAACATTTATATGGTATTCTTATCTTGGTTTTGTACCAAGTTTAAATTCAGATAAAATCCAAACTTAATATTCATCAAATTACAGTTAAAACATAATTTTTTAAAACTTTCATTAATATTTTATTACATTTTAATATGAAGATGATTTAAATCGATGTTGAATTGAATTATGATCAAGTTCTTGATTATTTTATCTGAATTTGTTCCTTCGTTCATTCACCTCATCAACACGGATTGCTATTTCCATCCACATTTCTTGCAATCTTCAATCATAATTCAGTATCCAAATCAATACGGGCAAAATAAGAAAAGCTTTCTTTCCAGTGCGCATGTACCAATCTGGAACAAACAAATTCCTTAACCGGGCTCTAGTTCAAAACTCTGCACAGAAATCAAAGAAAACCTCACACACTCAAAGAAAAGATTTTGTCAGACCTAGCAAAAAGTTTCGTTGAAATGTACAAAAACATTAGTCAACCTAAATTTGACAAAAGGTTTCTCTGGGCCAAAAAAGCTTCCGTTATGCCAACAAAACTTTTCTCTGAGTGCAGTTTGAAAACTCAGTTTCTTCAGGCAAATGCTAAAAAATGTCTTTGTCATCAGCTGTGTGTAACCAAACCTGTCAGAACGGGGGCGAATGCGTGGCTCCGGGTCTGTGCTCTTGCCGGCGCGGCTATATTGGCGACAGCTGCGAGCTGGACCTGGACGAATGCGCGAGCGATCTGCACAGGTGTCACCGCTCCTCAACGTGCTTCAACATGCCAGGCTGGTACTATTGCCGCTGCAAGCCCGGCTACAGGAGCGCCCTCCACGACAGCATGCAGGACACGCAGTGCCTGGACATCGACGAATGCAACGACCACAATATCGAGAGAAGGCACACCTGCCACCCAAGCGCCAAATGCGTCAACACCGACGGCGGCTATCAATGCGTCTGCCCTCAGGAAGAGGTTCCCGAAGTCGAAGACTGCAGACTGAGTAAGATCGGTGAACCGGAAAGCTGAAAAATGCGCGAATCCAAGGGTCTAATGCATAGGTTCATTTTAGGTTGTTGGTTCGAAGACCGAGAGGTTGCGAATGGCGACACGTTGGCGCCAAGCGGGAATCCTTGCAGAAGGTGCACCTGCGTCGACGGTGTAATCACTTGCAGGGATCCGATCTGCGATTGCAACGCCCCGGGTACCAGGCGGGACAAGTGCTGTCCCCAATGCGACCCTGCCGCTTCCTGCAGGCATCAGGAAGTTCACAACCTTGTCTTCAGAAGCGGGGATCGCTGGATATACCAGTGTCAGACGTGCGAGTGCCTGGTAAGGTCACGATTTGGAAAAGTGTTGCGCTTGGAGACGCATTGTCTGGGAAATGATTCTTAGGTGTTAATAGATCGTGCTAGGCCTGATTGGACATGATTTTTATCTACATCTGAAGAGGTCTGATCAGATTGAAAGGCTAGGTCTACCAAAGAAGGCTAAAAACTTTGAAGATTTCACGAAATCTGGTTGATATGAAAGGAATAGTTCAGATCTGATCAGACCTGTTTGGATTTTATCAGATTTGACCATGTTTGACCGTGTTTGATTTTAGCTGACTATCTTGAGAATGATAATATCTTTAGATCTGGTGAAGTATGATCAGGCCTGATCTGATATAGTTAGACTCTGATTAACACTCGTCAGAGGTGGACGAAAATGAGGTCTTTTCAAGTCTGATCAGATCTGAATAAGTTTCAATAAATCTAATCAAACCTGAAAAATGGCCGGTCCAGATCTGATTTCATCTGATCAAACAAAAAACCAGAGCTTTTAAAGTCTGAGATTCATTTCCCGGGTTGTTACTTCCGGAAAAAAGTTTTTCGCACGTGCATTTTAAATACGCATGATCATATGTCACGAAAGTAACGAATTTAGATTAATTAAGTTGAAGTTTACTGTTAATTTAATTGCAACAATTTGCAATCTAAAATTTGTGATACAGACACAACAATAATAGGAACTTCCGTCATGAAAGTTGGTTGACGAAATTCAAAAGTAGAATTTTTCCCATGAACTAAAAATCCACGAGTCCGAGTAACTGAGAAAAAAGAACCAACTTTGAATATTGAAAATTGATAAATTTATCTGAAAAATTACAACTTTGTATTTTTTGGTCATGAACAAAAATATCCGCATTGATTCTACACGAAAACCTTTTTTCCGGGATTATGGAATATGAATTGAAGCATAATTTATCGCAATGTTCGGAATAGAATTGAATTCTTGATTTGATTTGGCATTGTCACGCTGTAGTATGGAGAAATCGATTGCTGGCAAATGGAGTGTCCTCCGGTAACGTGTTCCAACCCGGTAACGGAGGATGGAGACTGCTGTCCTCGGTGCGAGGGCGATCCATGCGCCAGGGAAGTGTCGGTTAACGAGACTTCCCTGGCGATTTCGAACAAGGCGCTGCCCTGCAGTTACGCCGGGGTTTTGCACGACAGCGGGAGCTCCTGGCAGGACCTTCACGACAAATGCACCACATGCGAGTGCAAGGTAAGGAAGAAGATGCCGCTTGGACCCGACATCAGCGACTCGGTAATGTCACATTAATTATGAGCGAGTAGCAGACTTTCGGCTCATCCACGAAGAAAGCGCAACGACTTCGGAGAGGGCTCGTCAGCGGTTGCTTTTCTTCGTGGATTTCGGAAAATAAATTAGAAAATGACAGAACACTGGAACAGTAGATTTCGTAACCGTAGAGTTTTTGTATTTAAGATCCACTCTCATACGACAACGATACACGTAACGAGTACATTTCTCGACACGACATTTCCGGCCAGTAATAGTTACAGTTGAAACCAAAACATTGATACACGAGCATTATTTCTGTCTGTGTTTTTTGCATACTTTATGGCAGTATGTAGTAGATGACTCGCCGCGAAGCGTACGAATGTCATTTTAAGTTTACTTTTCCGCGCCCTTGTCGCGGTTGCGAGACTCCGTTTGTCGCGCTAAAGTTGCCTTGACAAAAGGCGTTACAAGAAATCAGATTTCAGGACCGTGACTTTATTAACATTTCGCAATTTCTCGAGTCTCAATAAAACTTTTAGTGCGTCAGAACTGAGTCAATCCAGGACGTCCCTAAGCTAATCCAATATCAATTTTATTTTAATTGTCTGCGCTCGCTTCCGCAGCAGTGTCGGCGCAATGCGATTTTACCCGCGAAAACAATGAATTTTTGCAAGCGATAAGAACCAACAAGGTCTTTGATTGATTACTACAATGCATTGCTTAAGACACTGCATCGGAATGAAAAGCCCGAGTAAAATCGGGACTAACATCAACCGCTGGCTCGCTTTTTCGAGGCTTACATTGATACTTATATAACTACATAATACATACAATAAAATACGATCGAGACCGCGCGTGCTTCGGGTCGGCCCTGCATGGATCGTTTTTTGCGCTGCTTTGTTAGAAGAGAGCGGAACGAACTAACGTCTATTTACGATGTTTAACGATCGTCGATAACGCCTCGACCTCGAAGATCCTGATCACTGGATTGGCGAGCCCAAGGCTACGTAATCTCCCAAATTTTTCTTTCTCGGAACGAAAGAAACAATTCGAAAGTCGCGACTTTGCGCAGTGGAAATTGGACGAGATAAAAAAAAGTAGCTTTGCGTTCGTGCGAGGATCGAGCAGTCGTTGTGTCATTAATCAAGCTAACCCGAACACCTTTCGCTATCAGTGATAACTAACCAGGCTAACGTTGGGTATCCTTGCAGGTGCCGTACTGCGCCGAATTGGTGAGCAATAGCGCGTGTTGTGTGCATCGGTAATCACGTCACTTCTACCTCACCTATATCTTTCTCTACCTGCTCTCTGTTAATCTACGGCTAACCGAGCCTGAGTACTTTGGTGCTTGCTTTGCTCAATCGCTCGTTACGATCCCTCGGATCTCATGCATTTTACGAAGACACGCTCTCTTATTTAATGACTTTATATCGTTGCACGCTTTTTTTCATTACCTTACTTACACCTCACCTGAGTGAAGAAAACGATGAACCTTTTTAATCAAATGACATTCGTATTCAAGAAATGTAATTGACATTGCAAAGTCTTTTTCAGAACTTGTAGCTTCTGTACTTGAATTGGATGAGAATAGATGAAGAAGTAAACGTTTATTTTTGCCGCACTTTGCATTTCCGCATGAACCTTGCACGATGACGATCACTTTTTCTCGTTTTCCAAGCGCCTCACGAAATATATACGCATGCTTCTCGAAAGTCGCGCGGTTCCATCCTGCTGATCGAGCGAAACACCTTATACTGTACTATGGCACCGTATACTGTAGCCTCTTACGTTTTACACGAGCCTATTATATTTTTTAGCACCACGATTAACCCTTTCATTACGTCACTTTCCGAGTCTACAAATTTGATCGAGAGCGTTGGTTTAACTGGGATTTTATGTCTTCTTATCTCGCTTCACCTTGTTTCTGGTGAAAGGGTTGATTTGCATCAGGGATGTAATGTAGAAGCACCAAGAATCTCACGCGTTTTTTGCAAATACTTTATCGAAGGATTTCGGAAATTAGTGAGAAAGGCTACATCTTAATTATGTACAATAATTCGTTGCTGACGAAATTTTTTTGGAATAAATTCAGCTTTTTCGGGGTACGAACCTTCAATGAAATATTTGTAATTTAGTATAGTTTAGAAGTGAAACATCAAGTGCTACTGTCGCATATTACGGAATTTCATTGTTTATTCATTTTGGGGTTGCATGACGAAACGACTCGAGTCCAATTTTGGGACAATGTACTTTCCGAATTTTTTAAACGACTTTTCGGAACTCAAAAAGTTACAAATTTACGGTTTTTGCATCAGATACGACTTGGCTTCATGAATAATAAAGATAATCAGACAACTTTTTAAATTACTGTTGTTACTAAATCGTTTTTGAAGATAAGAAATTTATGTTTTCGTGCCATGAATGACATTTTTTACATTACAAAAATGTTTTCGTTTTTTGACAAATATCAAATATTAAACATGTCATGAATGGAACGAATTAATTTTTACAACGTTTACAAACTTTGATAAAAAATGCAATAGGAGCGATAGAAAAACTTTACATTTCAGATGTTATTTTCAGCCTTCTGAACAATCAAGCCGGGCTTATATTTCTGACATCTTTTTTAACTATCAAATTTCTTCAGAAATTTTGCAATCATATGATTAGTAATAAAAATGTGAAATTAACAAAATAAGAAAGAAAAAAGTGTTTGTTTTCGGAAAAAAACTTGAATTTTTAAAGAATGATTCTCAACTACTCAAAATTCCAATAAGGCACTTAAGTTGTTTCTTCAGAAACCCCCAAAAAATGCATATCAGCATGATTTTAGACCAGTATAACCTTACTTTTACAATATCCATAGTCACAGTTTCATTTCATTCGATTCATCGAACAAAACTCGCACTGAAATAGAAAACCAACCAACACGTTTAAATACCGTGTTTTTCAACAATAAATCATACCAAAACAATGATTTACGTAATATGATCCAAGCATAGTCACACTTGCAGTTTTACATTAAAATTTATTTTCGACACTGGGAAATTTGATACGCAACTCGAGTACAAACGTTCCGCTTTTCCGACTCGGCATTTTTCATTCTTTGTTTCTCAATTCATTCAGTCCATTCTCGTAATCCAAAACTCTGCAAAATGCATTCTAGATTAAAATAGTTGCACAAGAGTCTTGAATCATCAATTAATAATTCATAACAATTTCTCAAGCTTTCCCGTAAGATTCAGATTGACGGGAAAAGAGTTACGGACCAAATTTCTCACAACAGTCGACCATAAATGAGAATACGAAAAGAAAAGAAAAGAAAACGAAGAAAGAGAAGGGGTGCACCCGGCGCTCCAAGGCACTAATTTTGCTTAACGAACCGGGGCTTTTCCGCAGGACGGGCAGCTATGCTGCAGCTACGATTACGGCTGCGCTCGGGATCTGGGGAGTCAGCAGCTCCATAAACTCGCTGCTCTTGAGCCTGGTGCTCGTGGCCTATCGAACACTCCGGAGTCTACGCACGTGGTCGATCCACCGGAAGCAGCGCTACCAACGGTCTCTTCGCCCAGCATCCTCGCGCCCTCCGCACCCTACAGCACTCAGGTTGCCGATGACGGCTCTCCGAGTCCGACGGAAAGGACGGCGACGTCGGCATCGTCGAATCCTTACCCTCGACGCGTCAAGGTCACCACTGGCGCGCCAAGGAAACGGGAGTTCCCGGCACTGTCTCCCGTTCTGGACGGAAAGCAAGGAACGCGCGCGGCTGGCGCGACCTGAGCCCCAGAGCAAATTAAAACAGAAGAATAGGCATCATTCCACTGGTGGCGCGAGGAGCCCGGCTGACGGTGGAACACAGTATCATCTTTGTCAATGGCGACGCCAAGCTTCGCGCCATTCCTGAGCTTATCTCCTTACAAGACGTGACGAGAGAGTTTCTACGTACCGGTCGAATCATCGAATTTAGGAAACGCGTGGGGGGAGAGATTTTTGTTGGGTCCGGCACACTGCGTTTTCAAAACTCGTTCTTTTTCAACTTTTTTTTGTTTTTTTGTTTTTCAATTCTGTTCTCTTCGTTGTTTCATCTGCATCTTGACGAGGCGTGTTTTGGGTATGGGAATTCGCCGCTGCCTTTTTGAGACTAGCGCCTGGTTACGGGAGTCGGAGGATCGGAGAGGAGGATGAGCGCGGATTTCGACTTCAGAGCGGCTTTTTCAGGACAATACTTTGAGGCCACCGGACGATGAACGTGCCGGCTCGCTCAACCGCTTGACCCGACACGACCAGTACGACTACATTCCTTTGTAACTAACAATAAGTAGGCACTAATGAGAGAAACATATAAATATTATATACGCGTATACAGGATGAGGTTATCGCGGGAGTGCAGGCGAGGTTGTAGGAAAATACCTGGAAGACTTTTTCCTACCTTTCGTTCTTGAATGTCATCTTGGGAAGAAAATTTGGGAAAATAGTACGCTCGTGTTTCGTTGATCGATATTTTGTCAGTTTCTTTCAGCGTTAAAGATATGTTTAACATTGGCAACGAAAAACACACGATGGTAGGCCGTAATTTTGCAGTCGATTGCGAAAGCGAGGGAAAGGGAGGGCAAGCATTTCGCGCAATACGCACCAGAAAAGAATGATTGATAATTGTTTGTTCAATGTGCAATAATTTAATGGTAACATCGCTTAATTTATAATCATAAAATATTATTCTAATCAAGCTATTTACGCTGTTCCATTTCCGACGAATAGACGACAAGGGAGACAAAGGGATTCGAAAGAAACGACGAGTAATCATAATTATTATGTAAAAAGATATATTTTTCTTCTCCATTTTGTTTTACGATAATAGTTATTCTAGAGATATTCTAGTCACGCGACGATCCCTTTATCTCCTTGCGAATATGAATTTTATTTTCTCGAAACATTTCCGATCAAACATCCGTCGTTAGAAATGACAAAATCAACACTTTAACCCCGTAGTTTCTTGAATTTGAGTAAATGTCATTTTAGTTTTTTTATACGTTTTGTATTTATGATTTTAGTTCACTTCATCGAATGTTTTGTTCTTAACGAATAGTCGCCTGGCGTTTTTCCAAAAGAAATGTTGGTAATAAGCTCAAGCGGAGGAAATGTGATGATACTTGGACTGTCGTGGCATTTTTTAATCAGGCACGTGAACCGAGAATCTTGGAAGGAACTTTGACATTTTTTCGGTCGAGAACGTACGAAAATGCAAAGCTCCGAAAAGAAAATGGTCGATTGTCGGTGCCGCGTGATTTCTGAATGATGTCAAAGTTCTAACCAAAGCGTGTTTTCGATAATCGTGAAACATTCTTGTCGAATCATCGTTTGAGTCCAACTGTCGTCGTGCCAGACTCGAGAGCGCGCATTATTATACATAATTACATTAACGCGACATGCCGTGACTTATGTACTGTAAGTACGTTGTATATGTATATGTAAGAGAGAAAGAAACGTAGTTCCTTAAAATGAGCCGCTCGAAAAGCGTAGCTCAAAACGCAAAGAGTCGAATAAAAGAGTAATGTATATGTGACGGCGGAGGATGACGCGCGAGACCGTACAAGCTAGACGAGATTGCGGAGAGAGCGAACAACGGAAGCGCCTGAAAGCACATCTTTGTATGTACGAAATGACGTAGATTAGGCGTGCCGACGTTGAAATGCTGTTGCTCTAATGTACATAGTCGTGTATTTTAGAATAATTAATTTAGGCGCAGTACACAGGTACACACAAAATACACACAATCGCGATAACGATTATAACAATATCGAAATAATATATTAGAAAAATAATGTTACACGAATTAACGGATTGAGAGGGAGGGCAAAGGGAAGGAGAAGAAACCCTTTTTTTCAACAAATAACATGTACTAATGTCAAATTTGTTACAACGATTCATTAAATAAAACAAAGTTACAGAAAAGAATTTAAGACGATTCTGCGCCTCGATGTATATGCATTTTTCCGAATGCCGACATAACTTTCTACCCTACCGATCGAACGTTTCATTGATAACGTAAGAACTGGCGTTGGAATCTCCTTGAAATTTTGCATTACAAATATTGTAAATTTGGTATTCCGCGCTTGGAACGAGCGAGAAGCGAGCGAGGAACGACACCGTTTAACGTTTTTTTTATTTAGGCACGTCCGTACGTAATCTCCAGACAGGTAGATTTCTAAGACAGGGTCGTGGTCGCGACCTTTCCTCGCTTTTCAAGATGATTACCGCGCTCACATTTTTCAATGGCGCGTTTGCGTACGCGCCTCGATCGAAGGGGAAGAAAAGATTTTTGTCGTCACCAAAATAATGACGTTTTCGCAAATCCTCAGCGAATTAGGATGAAAAATATTTAACGGCGTTAAAAAAAAAAACAAAGTTCGGCTCAAACTGCTATGGACTGCTTTAATAGTAACCAATAGTTCGATATAGTTGTTTCAATACCGTTTTACAAATCGAAAAAAAAATCTCTGACGCTCATCGTTGGCGGTGTCTGTGACGTTATTAGAAGTAATTCCGAGCTTACATACTATACAATAAAAGATTTTAATGAAGTTCTTCGTAGAGACAGTTTTATTAAACTTGCAATTGAGAATGATTTTCGAGGTATATTTTCAAGATGAAGAAGAATATATGAAGTATCTTTTTATAATGTAAAACTGGTTTTGTTCGGGAGTATAAAGTATTTTTCATTGGCAAGTAACCAATAGTGCCGAATAGTGTTGTCGACAGTTATAAGAGTGACACTATGTAATATTAAAAATTGTATAGAATAAGTAAGAAATTACGATAGTGATAATAGGTATTACGAAAGAATTTTACTACTTCAGAATTAAACGATAGTTAATGTCACCGCCAGCGCCAATGGTGTTTCGTTGCCCAACGACAATACTCGATCGTTTCCGACGAAATTTTTATGAGAGAACAATTGGCAAATGCTGCTGTTTCGGTAATATTAAGTAAAAAATCTTCGAATATTATCGTAGTACATTTAAAAATAAAATATGAAAAGGCTGAATTTGAACTAGTTATTCGTACTTTATTTCTCATCGAATCACTTCGAGCATAAAGCGCATAACTGAAGAAAATTTCGAATTTTATTGCGGATTAAAAAGTAAACTGAATGAGCAGTTTGATCGTCGTAGTATCGATCATTAAAAGTAACACTAAAAATCATAAACATTGTACGTAATTGTTAAAAAGCCTACGAACAAAACATAGAATACGCCAGGGAACTGTTGCGGTTGAATTTTTGAACGCAATTTCCCGTATTTACCACAACGAGTAGGCAATAATGCATAACTACGTGCTTTAACTACAATCAACCTATTGAATTAGACATTTTTCTACTGCCTATTTCTAACAAATCGATATTGTTGTATATGTGGATCATCGGCCTGTCATAAATTACATTTACTTAACTTGCAGTACATTTGTCTTTGACAACATTAATTTTTCAAAGGTACTTTAGAATCTTTTATTCTTTGCAATTCTACAAACAAAATACAACAGAAAAATATGAAAACTATTTAATGGATTTTTGCTGTTACACAATTTTGATGAAGAATCAATAATTTTTTGTTAATTCATCACATTCATGACGAACGCGTGACATTCTTAGAATTAATGTGGATAAAATTGCCATTCATCCAAATTCTTCTCTTTCCCTCTAGCGAGCTTCGAAAAATCGCTTCATTATGAATTTTGTGTGATTTCTAAAAAAAATTACATTCTGAATTTCTCCTTTAGCGCAAAGTCGTTTCCAAATTCAACAACATTTTCCAAGAAAGTAAGATTCACTTACAAATTCGGATTGTACAATTTCATTGTCACACAATTTTCAATAATTCTACATCTGCTTATATTAATATATGT
The DNA here is from genome assembly GCA_022816865.1 of Zelostemma sp. ZL-2020. Taxonomy (NCBI): domain Eukaryota; kingdom Metazoa; phylum Arthropoda; class Insecta; order Hymenoptera; family Platygastridae; genus Zelostemma; species Zelostemma sp. ZL-2020. The sequence continues at coordinate 2,906 of JABFQM010002670.1, read as the reverse complement.
AATTATGTAAATAAATAATTTATTTCAATTGAATGATGTAATTATATTTGATGACCGTCGATCATTGTTTTTTCAACTTTCATAAAATGACGTTGGATGCAAGATTTTCAGAATGTTGATTTTACGTGAATCACTCGGTTCATGCGTATTTGCGCAAGTGTGACTTGCGTTTAACACAATGCAGGACGTTCCAAAAAAACACTGAATCCGAAAATTAAAAATTGTCGTATAAACATTAAGAAGAACCGTAAAATACAGTATTTGCTTGAGATAATATTGGCAAGATTAGCAAAAAGTAATTTGTTTCTTTGTGGGAAGTCCTGTATAAAATAACACCGATAAAACAAAGAGAGAGAGAAACGAAAACGTGAGATGAAAAAACACAGGTTTCTTCAAACGCAATAGAAAAAAGCGTTAATTTATCGTGTTTAACGGCGACGCTTTCCACGGCTTGTACGACGAATGTTTCTATATGTACGTGTACATTTAATTGATAGTCTACGATACCAATAATAACGTAAGATGATTGATGAGATGAAAAAGAAGTGGTTCGTTTCTAGTCACGAGAGATGTAAATTGCGTTGATTTACTTACAATTGAACGAATTTTCACGATAAATCACACGATTTCGTCATCGGTGCAACGACGAGGCAAATTCGTGCGTCGCGCAATAATCAAAAGAATTGCATATATATAAATAAATATAAATAAACTACTGGAGAAATAAATGCACAGAAAAAGCAGCATTTATTTATTTGTTACTTTGTTTATATGTCTTCATATATGTGCGTATATGTATCGTACTTTTTAATTCGATGAGACAATTCGCGATGCTCGATTAATATATTATTGATAATGATTACTGAATTATTATTATCATTATTGATTATTATTAATTATTATTCGTTATTACCGCTACAACTATATAATATCTTTGTAAATGAGAATCAAGACATTGACGGCTAGGGAAATAATAAATTGAAATTCTATTAACCCAAATGCATTGTCTTTACGCCAATTCTTGTGCAGATTTTTCAATTTTTTCTTCATGAAGGACGATATTCATTTTATATAATTTTATACAGAATAATCACAAAATTTGCACTTTCATGTACTCAAAATTCGTAGGATTCCAACAGTGTTTAAATTTTTTTCCCCATTAAAAAAACACATGGGAATTATACACGGGATTTTTATGTAAAATTTCTACGTATCTCATTTTAAAATATCGCAATATTGAAATTATATATTTTTTTTAGAAGCTCTTTAGTATTGAGGTTGCTACATTAGGTGCTACGTGATATTTATACATTTTTATTGGAATTTCGCTGATAATAAGTATTGTTTTAATTGAATTTATTGGTAAGTGATGAGTCCATTAATTCTCGTAAAAAGATAAAGACTATAAAAAACTATTAAAAATCGATGTCTTCAAAACTAAACTTTTGGTTATCATGTGTAGTAGTATTTAGTACTCCTTACACAAGAAAATCACTAGGCATGGCTACTACTAGTGATTACAAAAATTTCCAGACATTATGAAAAGTTCTATGACTTCAAAATCTGCTGACAAAAATAGAATTCATACTTCGATAACAGTACGGTTCGTTCCAGACGATATAAAAAAACAATTTACACAGTTTCAATAAATTGAATAATTTATCATGTTCTAAATTAATTTAATGCGTCTTTCTTTGTTTTTTTTTCACCATTCTGAAGCGCAAGTTTTTAAAAATTTGACAATTTAATAAAATGCAAAATTTGGTGTAAAACAAAAATTTAAAACAAAAAACTACAAACTTCAACCTTAAAAGTAACGTAATAAAAAAACCAACTGAACAAAAGTTGAGTAATATTTATTAAAATCAGTTCAAAAACCTTCATTTACTTTTAATACTATGAATAGAAATACGAATTGCTTAAAACAATTTCACGTAATTTAATATACTGTGAGAGAATACACTTTTTTTCATAAGACCAAATAAAATTATATGAATGTCCCAGCAAGTTACAAAAAACAAATACTGATGCTACATGCAAAGCATTTCTCTTCATGTCGCGTTACAATATCCATGTAATAGGCCAACAGTTGAAAAATTGAGCATCTTTATCTGAACACGTTATCAATCCATTCACACTAGACACAAGAGTTTGACATTGTCAGTCGCGCTTGAGTAATCGTTCAGAGAGAGAGTCAACCTGACGTGTCTCTGTACTTGAATCTGCAAATTTTATTTGGACTATGGATCGGCTAATAGAATTGACTAAGTTTTCATCGAAAGAGATTCGTCTATTTTTAGATTCGTTCGATACAGTTTTACTAGATTGTGATGGTAAGATGAAAAAATTATTTCACATAACAGTAAATCCATTTTCTCATGTTTCGCATTTTCATCAATAAGATAGATGTCCCAGTAATGGACCATGTCCCAGTAATGGACAGAGCCGTGAAAGAAGTACAAAGTACGTGATTATTATTAACTTTTTCTACAAAACAAAAATAACTGTCGTTTCAGACAACACTCGTAGTTGAAAATAGTTTTCAACCTTGATCGTAATTACGTTTTTAAGTTCTAAAATAATTGTGAAAGTCGTGAAGCGCACGTTTTCTCTCGATTCTGCGCACTGCTTAGTTCTAGGTTAAATGAACAGTCGATCGTATTTTCTTTAAAGTTTGTAGTATAACCACGTTTATCGAGGAAGTAGCTTTTTTTATCAGTTATTTACTGTTCCGTGAAAGTTTGAGGAGTATGGAATTACATATAATTTGAATATTTTGATTTAAAACATGTAGGTCCATTACTGGGTCACGTCAAACTATGAGTGTACCAGTAATGGACATATTTGACAATATTATGTTATTGATTGGGTTATTGTATTTTTAGGAGTGTATATGGTTTAGATTT
>JABFQM010002669.1:0-14264 GCA_022816865.1 Zelostemma sp. ZL-2020 | reverse complement strand
GTTTCGCTAAAGGGAAGCGGATATACGCGCTCCAAACGTAGCGTTTCTTTTCTCAGATTCGATTCACGGTTGGAAATGTGCAATGGTTTAATGCCATCAATGGCGCTCTTCCAATGCCCGGAAGGAGGAGAAGACTGCTGCCTTGCGGCGATACAGAATTCGACGTGTTGAGATTCCGGAATCCGAAAACGAAAAACTGACAGGCTTATCAACGAACGAATCACATCTCTCGCAAAAGCATCTCATTAGATTCCTCTCACGGCCGTAAAACTTTGGATGGCTCAATTTTCTCAGTGCTATTTGTCCCGTGTAAGTTTGGAGGTTAATGCGTGAGAGCAAATAGGAAACTTGGAAGCAATTCGTGAACGTGCCGTTAGAGGCTAATATGTTTCGCGTATCCCTTCTCTTTTCATTCTCTTTTATGCGAGAAGCAAAGTATAGAAAACTGCTGCTACTAGACCAATCCCACTTTCATAAGTTCACAAGTTTCGCGGTAGCAGCCAGTGTCATATTATGGCCCGGCGGACTTTTTCTCCTCCTCCGAGTACTTCTATTTCTCACCCCGTACTTCTTTTTATCAGTATAGTTTCGCCGTTCGACCACTAAATATTACTTTCCCGAGTGTTTCTGCAGTTACACTTCATTTCCTTCGATAAATCCCCCAGGGCACTTGCGGAAAAGCAATTTTTAAAAATACCTATAACTTTCCCGACTTTGCTATTCCGAACGGGCCTCGACGTTTTTCTTTTTGGTTCGGCCCACGTAAAAATCCGCGGGAAATTTTTCCGTTATCACGTTCCGCCGGGGCTTAAATGGGATCGATCGATTGAACAAATTAAGCGGTTAAGCGGAACAAATATCGTTGGCGTCTACGTCCGTACGTTACGGCAATTTGGGAGCACAATTACTTGCACACCTATAGTCCTCGAGGACGATCGATCGTGCATGGACGGATCCCAACAAACTCCGTGAGAAGAACACCGATAATGAAAAAAAAGTCGAGGGAAAAATTCGAACGTTGCGCGTGAAAAATGCCATTCTCGCTTGTAAATGACAACCGGAAGGCGGCGGCCGATAAAAAAAAAGCAAAGTAACGGAAAAATTTCGGCGACGCCGACAAAACATGAAAAAGCGCTTTGTATTTAACCGATGCGAGAGCCGCTGGAAAAAGCGCGGGATCGAAAAAAGTTTCGCAAAAGCAAGCCGAAGGAAAGTGTTGAGAGCTTAATTGGGCTAAAAAGTGGAACAAATGAAATTCGCAAGCTTTCGAGAACTCTCGATTTCCTTCTATTTCTGGGCCATTTTTGCGCGCGTAATGAGTCTTATCGAGCGCGAAATTTCACGAACGCCGAAAATATATTTGCTTTGCAACCTGCTGATTAAAAATTTGTTTTTGTGTTGGGTATTGACTACGAAAAAGTTCGACTTTTGTATGAAATTCGAACAAAATAAAGTTGTCCAAACAGCGAGGTTACGAGTCTCATTAGCAAAATAATGTTTGGTTAAAATAACTGTTTTCGCCATGAAAAAATAACTGTATTTTGTGGTAGAAGGTCTTGGAGGAAAAGGCGAGTCGACGCCAATGACTACAAAGAGCTCGAAACGAGGGAGGAAATAGAGTAAGCCCAATTAAAAGCTCTCGGCGACTGATTCGAGGGTTTTTTTAACCGCGACGGGATTACCGTTTTTTGTTAATGAAATTCAGGACGGTGTCTTTTAATCACGTCGCTGATGACGCTTTGTTACAAAATATAGCGTGAAATTCTCGAGAATCAAACAAGCCATTTCCAGAATGAAAATAAAGAGCGTTGTAACCGAATTGGAATAAAACGTATTGTCTTCGAATCTGGCATTTAAAAAAAACAATCGGAGTGTAAGAGGATTAAAAGCGTCGCGAATCCCTGGCACGATTTTCCCAATATTCCGCGCGCCGTGTCCCGAAATAAATCTTTTGGAGTTTAAAACATGAAATTTTAGGCTTGGGTCTCAAATAAAAAGACTGACCCAAGTCAAAGATTTTCAAAAATTGCATTTGAATTTTTGCTTCCAGTGAAAAAGGAATGTTTGCAATGCAATTTCCGTCTCTTTGAAACGTAAAACACTACGCGAATTTAAGTGAAAGTCGAGAAAGAAATTAAAGGTAATGAAATGGACGCAAAGAAAGTCACACGAGTCGAACGAGCCTCTGCACTCTCGGTAATATCGAACGTTACGAGCGTTTGTCTCGATAATGTTGGTCGTAGAGCGCGGTGCCACAGCCGAACAATCGCTCTCATCCCAAATACGTTTCCCGTTGTCGCAAGTTCTCGAGATTTACTCAGGGATCGATTATATGGACGACGAGGAGACACCTCCGCCTTCCTCTACAACACCGTCTTACGTTTCTCTTTTTCCCTCGAAAGTGTATCGATTCCAAGACAAGTGATAGCTTCGCACAATATTGATTCAATAACGGTCAGTTTCTTTGCCGTTCCATGCTCGTAGAAACAGACGAGCAACGTCGCAGTTTATCGGAAAAAAAACAACAAAAAAACGAATTTGCGACATGTCGAAAGTCGAGCCCTAAAATTCGATAAATCGGGGGGAAGAAAGCACTAATTAACGCGCGGTAGCGACGAAAAACATTTGCCGGAAAGGCGACACTTTCGACGTTTTCAGGTCACGTTACGACGTGCACGGTTGCATTTCCATCCCATTCGGAGCGCGCGATAAAAATGTAAGCTCGAATAAAATGTAAATGGAAAGCTGATAAAATCGCGTTTTCAACTGACCGGGAAGGAAAAAGTGGAGCGAAACGGTATAACGGCGAACGGCGACGGCGAAACGTCTTCGGAAGGGGGGAAAAGAGTCATGGCAAATGTGACACGGTAGTCAGGGCGTGGTATTCCGGCTTCATTTCACATCCTTTATGCCTCTGAAGGAGCGGGGCGCCGCCGGAGCCGCGGAAGGACGGTGGGAAGGAATGGAGGGTCGGCGTACTGAATTACAGCCCCTCGTGAGATACCGCAGAATGTGCCCTCGAAATTAGATGGGCGTAAGTCGTTCCTGCCCACCTCCACGCGCGCCGACCGACCGACCGCGCCGTACAGCTCGCGACATTAGTACTTCAATGCCCGCGTTAATCTTGCGCTTGTGTTTAATCAACCTTATTTGTATTTCCACGTGAAAAGGATTTGATATGATGATGAACATCCGCGCTAATTGTTACCGCAGACGCTAGAATTCTCTTCGAGCTTTCCTTCTAATTCGTACTTGGATTACATCATTGAAAAATAAAAAACCCTTCAAATAACAGTCTTTACGAACTAAAAACAAAAAGTACCTGAACTTAGGCTACTCTCCTTTTACTATTAAAGACAGCAACTTCCGATTTCTCTCCGTTGCATGTTGGTATTTACCGAACGAGCGCGGTGCATTCGAACATTACCGAGCCCGGATATTTCTATTCGAAAAGTATAAATTTTTTTCGTATTACGAGCACGTAAATTCATGAATGGGGGAGAATAGTTTCTTTCATTCTTTTCCTCGGCTTTTTTACAACTGCCCATGACAAAAGAGTGCCGCCAGCTTTCAATTTTCCATTTCGCTTTATCAAGGGTCACTGAATGTTACAATATCTCAGCTTTATAGCGCCTTAAAGTTCCAATTAAGGTGTCTATAAAGGTGTTCTCTCGTTAACTCGGAACGATCGGCGTAACTTTTATGCGCGCAGAAACCCGAGTGCTCATGTTCTTGCTCAATGTGCATGAAGGGTAAGAAGCAAGGGAGGAAAAGAGCTGCGAAAAAAATTCCGAAACAATTGGGAGATGAAACACGGAGCTTCAAACCTTGTCATTTAGCGAGGCAAAAAAATTTCTTTCGCCAATTAAATATTTACTCTTTCTTCCAATGCATCAATTTCCATACAATCAATAAAATTAATGAGGTAAATTGAAACTTGAAAAAATACTGCGACTCAATCCAGTTATAAAATCATCAAAAGGGTCCTTAGAATGATTGAAACCGCGGATGAAAAAGCTGTTTGGAATCGGGAGAATGCATTTGATTTCGGACGAGGTTTCCTCTTGTGGTTTAGCCGTGTCTTCCATCGAAGTAAAAAAAGATAGAGAGGGCAGTCGATAAAAGCGCGAAAGAGAAAGCGAACGGAGGTGCAAGAGGAGCGCAGTTAATCTTCGCGGTCCACTAGGCGATGGAGAATCCGCCAATTAGTTTGTAACCACCGCATTGTCTTTCCAGCTCTCTCCTACCTCTGCACTTTTTCTCACCCCCTCTCTCTTTCGCCCTTGTACCGTTCGAGTGGTTTCTATATAGCGGACCTCGAAATCTTTTAATATTTCAAAGGAACTTGAGAGAAAAACGTTCGTAGTACCCACTCAAATACCGCACGTCGATGATAAACGGACTCTGATAAATCGACTTTCCAATAGCTTCCTTTTCAGAGCTTTGCAATTTATTTCACCCGCTTCTTATGTAAAGAGATACAATCGCGGAATGACAAATTTTTGACGTCACGAATATACAAAAATTGGGAAATTTACCGTCCACATTTACAGGAAGGAAAAGCGAGCCGATTTTACCTGGAACATTTCATTAATGCGCGACACGCTCCCTTACGCGCGCCGACGTATTTGTCCGCGTACACGACGAGATGGAAAGGCTCGTGGAAAAAGTTGAATGGTTAAATATTCATACGACCGCATCGCCCGTCTCATTTCCATCCCCCGGCAACGGCGTCCCGACGGACCGGTAACGGACCGAAAAAAACGGAAGGAATTTTCACGCCGAAATCCGCCCGCGGAAAGAGAGAAGACGGTGCTTGTTCGCACGGGCAGGATTATTAACTGTGCCATTTGTTTTTTTCCTTCTCCCATTTCATTCCCTTTATTTTATTTCCCGCTTGTTTCTCAGTCCCTGCGCAACCGGACACGCGTTACTTTCGCGACGCGATCCGCGCTTTTGGGACTGATCCAAATTCGTTCCTCTCGCAAAATGTTTGTGGTTTTCTTTTTCGAGGGAGAAAAAATTGTAGCGTGTAGTTCGAAGAGTGTATTTTTTCTCGAAACCGCACGCTGCAGTCCAGTGGCCGAAGCGTCCAATAAACCCCGTCTACAAAGAGCCACCGGAATTGTCAATTGTTTGCGATCGATCGCCGCGCAATCCTTTTCTCTTCGAAAAAAAAGGGGAAAATCGTTCATCCGAAAACCAAAAAAGTAGAGTGGAATAAAGAAGGGAGAAAAGTCAGTCGCTGGCATTACGAGGGTAAACGAAATATCATGGCGTTCTGGGACAAGGGAAGGCCGGCTCGTGCGAGTCCCGAATGAGGAAAGCTCAACCGGGCGGTCGAGCAAACAATGACGTCATACCGGTATTGTTCTCCAAGTAATTGAATCCGCTCCGTTCCCTCCCCCCGAGCACGTCACCCTCTTTTTCCATCAACCGCTGCGATCGCCGCCGCCTCGTCTTACATCCTCGTTCCCGGAAATCGCCGGGATTGACCAATCGCGTTAATACGGGACCACGAAGTACCGTGGTCGCCATAAATATTTGAAGAAGCGCAATCGCACTAATTCTCGGCGCGACCGTTTTACGGCCGATATTAGGGATTGCGGAATCTTTACGACGTTCTCCGGCTGAATTATATTCGTCGAATCCAGCAAATACGGGTTCCATTGCAAAGTCAACCGTCGACTCATTTAAATGTTCTTTCAATTACCCGCGTAATATAGAAACGATGAAAGGTTCATTAGCATGTTTCATGCAGCGACACTTTGCACGATAACAACTCGTGGATTTATTGGAGTCGCATTGATTCGAATCGCCGTGACGGAGCGCCCTCTTTAGTTTCTTTTTTCGTTTTTGTTACCGCCGCCGTTCGGGCACTTCAAAAGAATAATATTCACTGCGATTATTCATAAAGCAACAATCTGTACCGCCACCGTGGAGAATATTCATGAGGCCGAGGAATTGAGACACTCGGTGGCCGTTATTGACCCCGCTGACGTCACCAAGGGTAGGACCCTTGTGTGCGCGCATAATTAACAGCCCCGCGTTGATGAGTACGTCGAATGTTACGACGAGCTGCCGGGAGGCCAAGGCTTTTTTTACACTTTACAAATTTCATTATCCCGTTTTTATTCCGTCTATTGCGCGCTCCGGAAAGCTTGCCACGTAATAAAATTGCGGATATATATGAGTGAGTCTCGAGGATGTACTTGAACAACCGGAATATCAATTTCGAATGTTATTCAGCTCCTCGTTCACATCCTGTGAATAATTTACGAGATAATCCATAAATACACATAAAGAACTACTGATCTCATCTTTACGTGCTCGTAAATCAATCGTTCGTTCTTCGTCTTTATCGTCCGTCCTCCTTTTCACGATGCGTATTTTCAGCTTTTAATCGCCGCAGGAACCGATATTCCGCTGACCCAAGTTTTTTTTGTTTGCGCGAAGAGTAAAATGCAAACAGAAATCGACGAAAGAAAAAAAGAGAGAGGGGAAACAGAGGCATTCCTTCCCCGAGACTATCAAATTTCGCGATTCCGGTCCATTTGTTAAATTCGAGAGGGAAAAGGGTACGCTGCGGTTCTGCAAAAAAAAATAAACGACCATCGAAACCTCTTTGTGCGCGCTTGGCACGAGGGTTACCCGACTCTGGAAATGTCAAGCAATTGCTCCCCCCTCGTACGTGTTTCGCGTGTATGCATCGAATAAGACTTTGGTCAGTCCCAAGTTTGATTCACGCGCAAAATAACGCAGCGATTTTCAGCCAATGAAATCTCGCGCCTTGAGCCCCTCGTTATTCCCGATTCGAAATGGAACGTTATTTCATTTTAACGGGATTTCTCGCGTTCGTCATAAACATTAATAAAATTGTCAGAGAAACGAGCGATTTAGTTTGCGCGAATGTTGATCGGGAAACGCGACAGTTTACGAGCATCGGGGATACTTTCCCGCGCGTTAACTTTGGTTATGAAATTTTCGCGGGGACATCTTATTACCGGAAAGCTTGCGCTCGAGCCGAGTTTACCTTTTACGAGGTCTTAAAGGTGTTCCTTAGTGCTCGCGAATTTCCAAAGTTTTGATTTAGTAGTCACTACCGCGAAGCTTGCTTGGCTCGAGGAAAACATATCGGCGAGGGAAACTTGAGGAAGGGAGGGAAAGAGAAAGAGGAGCTTACTTTGTCCCAGTTCAAATACCCGAAACTTTTTCGATCGCATTGATATTTTCCGAAATGAATTGCTTGTGGAGGCAATGGAGGAAGAGAAATTGGAGATACTTACTAACAAGGCGGTTATAGCTGCGGCTTAACAAAGCTAGAGAGACGAGATATTGTGCCGTGTATTATAATCGAAGTCATCCCTACAGGGAATATTAATGATTAACCGATACAGAACGACGATGCCACCGCCAACGATTATTATCGATTTGCGTTCTAATCGCGTGACTGCTGATGTAACCAATGTAACATGACTGTCTTATTACAGAAGTCATATGACAGAGTGATTTACGACAATGACAATCATGTAACGTGATAATAAAAGTCACACTTCATCTCTTTTTATGAACCATTTTGATTTAGAAATATTCTTTTCGACTTTCGCGCTCTTTCTGTTTTATGAAATAATAAAAACAAAATATGCACAACTATTGTAAGTTTTTATGAATATTTCTCGGTCTCGGATTGAGACGAGCTGTCAAGGAACTCAAATAAATCAATAAACAGTAAATTTCTATTGAAAAATTAACAAAATCGGATTTCAAAACTAGAAAACTGTTACGCTCGATGGAAATTATTAATTTTCGAAAAGCTTCGATTGGAAACTGCCAAACGCATCGACGCGTTTCATGAGCAGGGAAGGTAAATTTGCAAACCGATATTCTCATTAGCCTCGCGACAAGGAAAACACGAGAGGAAAGTGAGAAAACACTCGTCCAAAGTCTAACTGTGACATGACGCATCTACTGTCAAATTAGTGGAGCTGTTACTGCAACGCCGCAGGGTGTTTCACCCTTTCATTTATGAACGTATCACTCGTAGTTTTCCTTCATTTGCAAACATCTATCATAACACGCCCTCACTAATTTGCGCTCAGCACATACTGTTAACTGTTAACATACAATTAGGTTCGCTGCAAACGTTGCGATGTGTCCCAAAGTTTCCCCATTCAGTTTTCAAACTTGCGCGGAATAAGCTCGAAACGGCAACGATCGCGAGCGACGATTTTTTTTTCAATCGAAACAATGAACGCGCAGTTTTCAGGTCATCCTATTATTCCGAAGGCCTTTTCCGAATGACGGTTCTGACAATTAACGAACGCATTTTCCATGCTTTGCATAGACGCCGAACCAGAGATGACTCGAGTGTCCGGCATTCCGAAGCCAACTTGTCAGCATAAGCCTTTGTGAGATTTTCCTCTTTCTACTTCCTCTTCCCGAGTGCATTCCGCGCGGAAAAAGATAATGAACCCGCGCACGCGTTGCGCCGGCATTTTCCCATTCTCTCGTTCGAATACGTAAATCGTCCAAATTCATCTCGACGCAACGTCCCCGTGGTTTACTCGTCACGTACGCTCCACGAAAATGCGACGACGATACCGCGAAATTTGTCGAAGCAAAAACGGGGAATTCCGGCTTTTCGGAAATTTGAAACATGTTAATACGAGGCCAATAAAAAGTTATCTGCATCAGCCACTCCCCCACACGACGAATCATAGATCCCGGCATAATTACACGTGTAAATAAAACACGTAATTGCGGAGAGTTTACTTACCCACTCGGATAATTACGGGAAAGAACCTGTTTATATCCCTTACCTGCAACAAACAAAGGGGCTCGCTTGATTATTCATATTTTAATTGTCGAGTGGAATACTCGCCCGCTCCATTCAAATTAAAGCACTGCTATAAACGTTTGAGACTGCCGAGCGAAAAAACACTCGCTCGATCGGGTGCAAAAAATTACCAAATACCATTCCCCCCTCATGGATATTCATAAATCCATCATTTCCCCATTAATTTATTGTTACCATCGAAGCGATTATTATGCGCGCTCACGTGCTCTCTCGACGATTTTAATCATTTCAGCGCCTCGCTTTCCATTTCGACCGTATATCAACGAAATTACATTTGCGCAAAAGTCCGCGGGCGTTTATACGCTCGATTACAATTTCTCTCGTTCGTTTTGAATTATTCAAGGAAATGAATCTAGAGTGCCTGCGACCTCTTCATCCCCTTCAAGCTCTCGCGAATTAACATCGAACCCCCCCCCCCCCCCAATTAGAAAGTAAACAAAAACAGCCGCGGCCGTCACGCTACGCGATTCGGATTTTTATTTATTTACTCGGGGAGTCGGGTCACCCTTAACCTCTCCCCTCTCTCAGGATTGCGATGCCAGGCAGTGCTTTATATTTTATTCATCCCCTATTGAATTTGAGCTCAATCTCACGAGAGTGTCTCTCCAGCAGCGGCCGCTCCGGCTCTCTCTGCTGCCTTCCGACTTAGCCTCCGTCCTTTTTTCCTTCCTTGCCACTTCTTGTCCTGGAACACCCTTCCCCCGCACGATACAATCCGTTTCTTCTCTTTTAGTCGCAGTATTCCAATCTCACCTTGTAGTGCCCTGCTGCTTGCTCGAGATACCGAAACGTCGCGATTACTTTACGCTTTCTTCTTCTCTCTACTACGTTTGCCTTGGCCTCGGGATCTTTTACATCGGCAAATTACGTATATAACGGCGGTACCGGGGTAAGAGATTTACTCCGTCTTGTCGACTCGGAAATAAAGGCTCGCTCTGCCTTGTCGGGAGATAATGGTTACATTGTTGACTCCGGGTCTTTCCGGGCACCAGGGAAGAAGACGCTTTATTGATCACTATCGATCATCGCGTTTAGAACGCTCTTGATTGGAAGCAACAACTTGGAATGTCACTTTATCTCGAACTCTCGGTGACTGACGAGTTGGAAGTTTAATTAGGATAGATTGTCACCAAAAGTCTGGGATTGAGTATGACGGAAAAAACAAACCATGATGATTTTTGGTTTTTATTGTTATTCCAATGAAGAATACCTTTTTCCTGACGAAACTTTAAAAGTTTGATATAATGTTTCCGTAACTTTTTCAAACCTTTCAAATCTTTATTGCGACTGTTTCAACCTAGGACATTCCCCTCTGCTAAAAAAATACGAATGTGAAATTCATGAATTCGAAAATCGTTACAAGCTAGCATAATCAGAGAAGAAAAAAGTGGCTCATCGTGGCAAATATTTCTCTCAAGTGTCACGCGAAATCGCGCCTCGTCACAAAACTTGCAGAATAACAATGCGCTTGCGATAAGGAGCGAAACCTACGCCAAAATACGAGAATAATGGAAAACGTTGTTAGCCGACACTTCGAGTTACGAAACGCCTGAATCTTTAATCAAAACAACAATGATTCATGCGCGCCGCATGCATTATTAAAACTGAAAGGAGCAGATAGTGACGAATGCCTCCGGCTTTTAATTGCGCAACGATTCGCTCGCTTAAATCGCGTCCCATTACATTCCATTATCACCGAGTGACACTGACAAGGCAAAAAAAAACTCGCGGGAGAATTTCGAGGCTCGAGTACAAGACGAAAGAAAACTTGGTACAAGGTCAGAGTCAGAGGCGGAAAGTTTGGTGCCGATTTAATTCCATTTTCACTTGCATTCAGTATTTACGCGAGCTGGATGTCTCTCTAATACGCGGCAGACGAGGGTTCAAAAAGGTCGTGTTTCTCAATATTTAATAGAGTCTGCAAAGCGAAGTGCTGTCTCGACAGTTTTGAAATTGCAAAACGGAACTCTCACGCTCAAACCCTTGTACGTTCGCCGACCCTTTCTCCATCCCTCGTCCCACCTCGCGCAGAGATACGGAAAATAGTTTAGGACTGAAGCGACGACTTCCCTGCCGTCGCCTTTTGGCTTAAGCTCCGAAGATCCGTGAGTTAAGCAGCTTCGAGGAATGCAAACTGGGAATAAGGCGCGACGAAGGAAATGCACGGAGAGTGCATAAACCTTGTACCTCTCAAGTTCACGGAACTCTCGGATTTCGTCAATCCAGTGCGCTCCGATCGCGATCGCTTCCTGACACACGTAAAAAAAAACTCTTCACGCGAGCCGCAATATCCCGTGAATAAAAAGAACGTTCTATTTCTGTCGCGGAAAGAATAACCATGTAATATCCAGTCCAATTTACATGTGTAATTGCGGATCGCGTTGCCGACATTGTTTCCGCAAAGGTCGGGCGCGATGAATCATGAATTGCGTGTTGTGTATTTTATAATCGTCCTAATGAGTCGACTGAAAACACGAGGTCGATTCGCTCGATGCGCGCCTACGACGCGAAACGATTCAATTTCATTCCTGAGCCGCGATTAGCCGCGTACGTCGCTGTCATTAAGAGTTAATCACGAAGCCCAATGACGTGTTCCTCGCATGAAAAACTCTCTGTACCTACGCCGATTATCGTCACGTGACGCCGCTGCGGATTCGACGTTTTCGATACGCCCCGTATTTGTGCACGTGCACACGTGCATATTTCAAGACTCTCGGCCCTCGGAATGCGACGGCACGTATGCGAATAATAAATTGTTTTAACGGCTCACGCGACAAAGCGGATCAAATTGAATGATGTACAGTCAACGGGATCATTAATGTCAAAATCATCGATGCACGCATGCTACGTTGATAATATTCAATTAAGTACATCATGTTTCCCGAGTTTACGCGTCGACGTTGTTCTAAACCGTTTTTTACATCCACATGACGATATCAATCGAATTCCAAAGAACTGGAGTTGCATAAAAATATGGAAAAGCGAACAAAAGTGTCGAAAAAACGCAGCGCACTTGATCGCACAAGTGTGGGAGTACTGAAAGCCATTACGGTCCAACGATCGGATGATAACTGGCACAGGATAATTAACGATTGTCAAGAGAATTAAATGCGGCAATAATTTCCGCATGGTCATGGCTTAAGTTACCCAGTGGAGCGTAGATCCGTGGGCACAGCAGTCGCTCGGCCCACGCAATTTAGTCGTAACCATAAATAAATACGCATCGCGTACGCGAGCTCCGCGATCAGTGTGCCCAGTGGGAAGAACTTGACTAGCGCGTTAACATTATCGAGAAACGCACAAGCATCGCCGATAATAACACGTTATCAATTCTCAGCCGGCAATCACGAACGGCGAAACGCGTCGCGACTGCCTCCTTTGACGTCCCGCGTAATTACTTAATCGAGAACCTTTCCATTTTCGAAAGTTCAAGTACTCTCGGAAAGGAAAAAAAGTTTTTCAACGACCGAGCGTTTAATCGAGTCACGACGACGACAATTGCATCCGCGACGACGGCGCTGCGTTCGCAATTTCACTATCGAGCGAAAAGTTTCGATCATGAAATTTCAATTTTATCAGATCAAGCCGAGTTAATGCCGAGGCCGAGATTTCCACGGGCGCCTATTTTTCTTGGAACATTCCAGCGTGTTTCCGTCCTACATAATGCCATGTAATTTCCTGCTAGTTTTATAATTGGCATTCCCGCAGCGGGGCGCTCGTCTACACAATACGCGTAGGTAGAGGCGATATCGCGCATTATCGCCGACGAAACGAACGATCGACGAGAGCGAGCGTTGATTCGCGTCTGGTCAGGGACGCCGACGCCGCCGCCGCCGCCGCTCCCGGCACGTAATAAACGAATCGCTTGGCACGAAGCGTTTTCGAGCACGATACAGTTCCGCGCTACAAATTGGAACACGTCGATTCCCCCCGAATTTCGCAGTCGGTTGATCATCGCGGAATCAAGACGCGGAAAAAAAAGGACTTTGTTCGAAAACACAAAAAAGTTGCCGGGAGCCGTATCGCGTTATATTTGTTTTTGCAATTTTTCCGCTCGAATTTTTCGAAGGCGACGCATGAACTCGCGCGTTTTGCTTCGGCAGCGGCGTGAAAACGCGCGCAAAAAGCCGGCATTTGGTCGCGCGTGATTTGTACAACATTTTCGGCCATTGAATAAACTGCGCTCGAGGCTCCGAGCAAATAGATTAACGCTTTTTGTCTAGTTCGATGAATCACGCGGATGCCCTTTTTTCATTTCGCGTCGATTCTATCCGTTTAACTTTTATTTCCGACCCCCCAAATTTTCATCCCAGCATCTGTTTCTGGCGTTACTTTGAACTTAAAAATCTTGAATTTTATCAAGTAGACTTGCAGGTACATCTGGTGCCGTTGAATTAATAGCTCGCTCGAATGATTTATGTCTCCTCGATTATTACGCTTTGAAAAAGTCCATTTTATACCTTTGAGTTCAAGCGTCGCGATTTTTCGCAAAATTATTATTCCAATATAAATCGTAGAGAGCGCGATCAAAATTACTGCAGCGGCAACGTCGAATGATTTCCAGCGGGGATTTATCTCAATTACAAAATTAACGATCGGGTCGATAGGGAAAAAAATGTAATTGGCATATGGCGATATTACAATTGAAGCATAGAGGAGTAGAAGGAGGAGAATCTGTGACCGAGAGTCGGGCGTACAAATACTGATAAGAGACTCAATTATCAAACTATCAGAGGGCGGCCGTTCCGTTTGCATTTCCAATTATTCGGCGAGAAACGGTCTGCCAATATCGAGCTCTTCTCTCTGATAACGTAGCTCTGCTCTTACATCTCCCTCGCCGCAGCCGCTCCACTTGTGTCTTTTTCCCTTCTTTTCTTCTATACGTAACTGGATATTGCTTCTTACGATCGACTCGAAAGGAACGAACTAATAAACTGATTCTGCACTTTCGAAGCTACAGCGAAATTAGAAAAAATCGACGCAGACCCTCGCTTCATGACTATTGACTCGAAATCTTCGTTGCAGCGAAGATTTAAAAACCGGTGGAAAATTCGAAACATCTTTCGAGTTTTGATAAATTTCAATCACGGAAATAAAGATCCATAAAGTTGTGGTACAAAATTGGACAAACGGCTAAAAAAAACACTCGAATAAGCTGAAACCAGGTCATTTGTCACGTATCGTCATCCGCTGTTTCATCTTTGCGCGTCCTTTGGGTGATTAAAATGCGAGCTGGGAATAGAGGAAGGGATATCGGTGACAGGGGTTCAAGTCGGCATCCGAGCGTTCTCTCCGTGTGGGACCTAGGGACATTAATCATGTGGATTCTGACGCGCTACGTGACGTCAAATACGAATTTGCCGCAATTGGGAAAGCCACGATTTCACGCAACGCCGAGCGCGAGATT
>JABFQM010002668.1:0-14270 GCA_022816865.1 Zelostemma sp. ZL-2020 | reverse complement strand
ATTATACATGATCATTTTTACAAACATTGCTAAAATTTCTATGATCGTTAAAAAAATAATTCATATTTGATTTCAATTGTCTACCCTATACTTATGCTGGGTTTCAAATCATCTACGTATTCGCAATTTCTCTATTACCGATTAATTGCGCTCTCCTGAATACCTTATATCATCAAATGACTCTTCAGATGCTTCAAGCGATGATTCGTCATTTTCTTTTGTATTAAAATTGGAAGTTTGAGTACAATATATATTTAAAAGTCATTGCATCCGGAATGATATAAAAAGTTCAATGTTTTATTTTCAAGCAGCATGAAAAAAGAAGAAAATTCATAGGGAATCATTGATTACGATAACCAACGTGGAATTTCGTGACACAATAAATATATTTAGATAAAACATGCACGAGCTCGTAATTACGGCACGTTGAATCGATCTTGTATATTATAATCATGGCGGTATAAGCGTAAAAACTTCGAATGCATTGACATCGCCGCGACAACGCGTTACACTTCGTCATCTATCATAGTGATTAATTATAAGTTATTCAATACCGTTCTAAATCGTAACTAAATTTTTCATTTTCTTCGAAAAACGTCAACATGCGATTTAATCCCAGTTACTGCATATTTACAGGAAGTCGGTGTGTAACTCACGCATCATTTTCGCAAACTAAATCTACGCCGTATAAACTTCATGAAGCACACACAGAAAAAAAAGGTGTGATATGTCAGCTAAATTTTGGTTGCTGTAGCAAATGTAGCTATGCTCATTTTCGGACAGCCAATCATCTGTGCTGCTAGCACAGATCTTAATTAGCTGACAAAAATTAGTTAATCGAGCACACCAAGTTAGCTGTCGGAGCATAACAGATTATCTGGCAGATTTATTACTGGTTTAGTTACAATATTAGGGCAGTTTTATCGCACGAACGAATCTAGCTTTGTTCCACGAGTGAATTTAGCTTTGTTGCATAAGTGAATTTAACAACAACAACAAAATTGTAATTAGTTCTCAGTCGTTATATAAATTCGAAACATTTTCTTATCGCGAGAACATGTCTCTTCGATGAGATTCATATGGGAGTCACGTAATCGCGACATATTTCGACTAAGCAACCTCGTTCGGGTGGAACAAAGTTTTTCGGTAACTGAATTATTAATCAGTAGTAATGAGGACCTTTCTGCAAGCACGAAAGCCGGAATTAAGTCGGGACGCGTGCTAACGAGAAAATTTGAAAATAATATTTATCCATTTATTTATTCATTGAAATAGTACACGGATGTACACCTTTTTTACAAAAGAAATACATACAAATATGGGATGAACAGAAAGCCATCCCAAATTAAGCCGAACACGGCTACGCTCATTCATACAAAGCAAATGACCTGAAAAGATGAACTTTAAATTAATTAATTAACAGCCACTAACAGGTACCATGGTTGTAAAAAAGTTCAACAGATTAGTTCGGAAAGTGCTTTTCGGGATATTAAAGAAATTCAAATCTTCAGCAACATTATTTCCTTTACGAGTGAATCGTTCAAGGCATAGTTTGTTCGACAAAAAGTGACATGGAATAATTGATTTTGCCGGTTTTGAAGAGTTCCGTTTGGTGTACCGCTTCTCTTCAATGTATGCATTGAAGAGAAGCAGACTGCGAAGATTTGAGCTTTGAATTTGTCCCTTAACAATTTTTTAAAGAAAAATAAGATCATTGATTCAACGTCGAATGGAAAGGGGATGGATTTTAAAGACTGATTCGAATTGGGTATAGTCATGAATATCGCGCTGAATCAGGTTTCCAGGCATAAAAGCAAATTGGCGGAGAACTTTATTGTATGAATATTAATATATAATATTCATTTCATCTGGTTATATTTTTGTTAATTTCCATCGCTTAATGTTATTTGAAGATGATCTCAAAATTACAGAAAAAATTTGTGATGTACAGATGTTCTGAGGATATGTGTCTTATTTTCTAGCTGAAAAGCTTATATATTCTGCCTGTATTAGAAATACAATGTATCTGGAAGCATTGAATAAATATGGCTGTTAAATATTGATGTCACAGAAAAACAGTAATAGCACTATAGCCATAATGTATGGCTATAATCTTTCCAGTGCATTTCGGCATACTTCATCCGCTTTGAACAGTCAGAAATCTGATTGAATTAACCATATTTTCTGGCGGGCGAGTTTAGAATATCGGTATGTCTACTGCACCCAGAAAATGTTTGATTGTATGATACGCCCAATACTTTCTGGCTACTGTAGCTAGAATTCTGTTTGTACTCTCGATATATTTTTTTCCGTGATACACTAACCAATTTCATTAACGTTTTAATCGCTAAAAATAATCCGAGAGCGGGAAAGTGCCCATGAAAAGTGCCGTTGGTGTCTCCACAATTGACGGGCATGCTTTATACGAATTTCTCAACTTCTACGCATTAAATTGTCTGTTACAAGACAGCCCCCATAAAAATTAGCATTCGCTGTTCAGCTCGCCTTGTTCAATTGTACAGTTGTTTCATTCAAGCAAAGAACCCTTGATTCCGTGCTCAAGGGACTAATGACAGTCCTACGCAGCTGCGGTAATTCTATGGCAATTGTAGATTCTCGAGACTTTACAAAGTCGGTGAATTTCAGCGTTTCACACACAAAAATTCCACGCTTTTTCACTAATTCTCAATACCCTCAGACACGAATTCGAAAAGTTCGTCGAACTTTGATTATGGTAATTAAAACTGTAGCTTAAAAACAGGCTCAAGGGAATGAAAAGTGTCCAAATTTTCGGTGAATGAAAAAAAGTGTCCTCCATCTGCTGCTTCCATCAATTTTTTAATTCCTTTTTTCATTGCGGGGACAGAAAGCCGGAGTGATTCATTCAAAATTTTTAAACTCCAGTCGAGATCATCGAGGAATGCGGAAGATCTAAAGAAGCGACGAGTCACGGGGCTCCGGTTACGATGAATTCCTTACGGTCCTCGCAGAAAAATCGTTGAAATTAATATTCCTCGGATTCGACGAGGACGCGAGATGCCCGAGAGCTCGCCAATGACTCAAGGCAACTATCGCTCGTCTGTGACGCGCTTACCGTTAGTGCAAATAAGCTCCGCAATAAGCGTGATTAAAGTTCAATTGATCCTTTTTCCTCTCACGAAGAAGCCTATTAAACAATGTCATTCTCGCCTCGAGAAAAAAGATTCGCGTGCACGCGAGTGGTTCATCCTTGCATTTTTTTCTATCGTTTATGTGTCAGTAATGAAGAGTCAGGAACTAACGGTCCGAATGAAAATAAACGTAAATCGCACATTCATTCCTGTATGCTAAATATATGATAAAATAGTATATTGTGTGGTAAGTGCGAGAAACCGAATTTTTTTGACCAATTTCTGTTTGAGTCGGCAATCACAGTCTCGTAGCCGTGCGAAAAATTGTTAACCTAACTTTTTCGTCATCCCGCGACAAAATTGTTTAGTCTCTAAGAGTCTTCTCGATTCTCTGGCAGTCTTCGAAGCGTCTCGATTAGTCTTTTCGAGTCTTTATATTCCTTCAACAGTCTCTGTATCGTCTTCTAAAGTAACACAAGAGATTTTGAAAGTTTTCCTTGCGTCTTTGAAAAGTCTTTGTTTGGAAGACTTCCCTGAAAACACCGCTGCCACAAAATTTACGCGCACCCGAGTCCGCAATTTCGTGTAAAATTTGTGTAAACGGTCAAGACAATTTTTTCTTTTTTCATTTATTCGCAAGTTAATTTTTAACAATATGAAAAATTATCGAAACAAAAGTTATCCAGCATTACAAATTATGTATATTAAAACGTTTAATGTTCGATGTTTATCGCTCATTTTCGGAAAAAATATCCAAATGTATGCATAAACTCGAAGTTTTTATATAATGACGAAGTACAGAATTAAACTGTAATTATATTATGTTTATTTGATGGAACACGTTATAAATAGTACATTGTGTAACAAGTGCGGGTAAATGGATTTGTTGGCGAATGTGACGTTTGCCGCACGAGCGAAGCGAGTGTGGCAATCACATGAGTCGACGAATCCATCCCGCACATGCTACACACCGTAGTTTTCGTAAAACTGCACGGAAGGCGCAATTTTTGCCGCGACAAAACTATCCGCGAGTGTGAAAAATGGCGCTTTTCGTGCATGTGTTACGAAAAAATATTTGCATAAATTATGGGATTTCATTTTCTAACTTTGTGAAATTGCTGTCATACACTTAGTAATTGTATGTTGAGATTTTGTTTTCCCAAATTTCAAACCTTTAGCAACTCCTTCCTCGCGTTTTTTTCCCGTAGTATATTAAATGAAAAAAAAAAAAAGAAAAAACGCAATCTCCTAAAAAAAATTCTGAAAGAATAGAAAAGATGTCTCATACTCAGTAAACGAGGCAATATTCGATCGACAAAGAATTATTTTGCATTTTTAGCGAGATAGTGACAAACCAGCTACTTTTCAAATAGTATATTTTCTACTCAATAGATTATTCTTACTACATCATACTTTTATCACATGCAATCTAACTAACTGTGCTTTGTTCAGCATCAACATAGACTAAAGAATGCACACTGTAAATTAAACAACACTTTTTCGTTTGTTCCGAGTTATTTATGATGGAAAAAATATATTAATTGTGGAAATCTTATTCCTAATTAATGATGACTTGAAAAAATAAACAATCATTCTACAAAAATATAATCGACTATGTACATCGATGTGCTATTTTATCTGAAAAAATCGAACGAATAATATATAAGTATCGCTTTTCGAAATAGGTGTCGGTGTTGTCTTCGTAAATGTCGATAAACTTGAATTTAGTTCACATAAAATAAATTGATAGTTTTCCATATAATCGATTTTAATTGGGCTTATTGAATTGCGGCCACACGTTCTTCGAGCCAGCCGCCTGGGCCTGCTCTTTCAACAATCTCGCTTGGTCTTGAATTTGCTGTTTTTGTTTCAGGAAGGAAAAATCTATAAAAATGCTGGAAAAATAAACAAACAGCACGTGAATGATTATCAATGGGCGTCGATAGACGGAGATAACCAGTATCTCATAAAGCACTTGGTTTGTTTTTATCACAGTGCAAGTACAATGTATCGTTGATGTTCTTTTTTATAAACATTTTCAAGAAACATAATTACATTTTTTCAGTTACCTAAAAATCTAATTCATATCTTAGTTAAAACGATGTTTGACGGAGTGAAAAATATTTTATCTGCCTGACAATTAATGGATCTAATTTGTTTGCTGTGAAAAGCTTCTCTTTCATGTTCCATTCGAATGATTACGATTATGATTATGCTTGAAAAATAATAACGTGAAGTGAAGCATATTTAGTATTTAATGGTATTACAACAAATTATTGTGAACTATTGTTCATGCACAGAGTATCATGTTAAAATAAATATAAAGGTCTTTGCAAAAATATTTTTTCAGGTGAAACTCTGCTTGTAACTTTGCTGATTTAATAACTTGTCAGTTAATATATAGTTGTCGTTTAACATGATTCTCTCTGACCATTGATAGTAACTACTGCAAGCTTCACAATAGTGCGGCACAACGTTTTGCATTTTTTAGCGTGTTAAAAAGCTGATATTTAATACATTCCATTTTTCTATATGATATATCATGTTCTTTTCAGAAATGATTTTTCTATACGTAAAATGCAGCATATATGCAACGTGTATGATTTGCTTTTAACATACATGTGGCATGTACGTTCTATTTCACGTAGGTAGTTTTCTTTCAGTGATATATTTACTTACGGAATGGCCGATGCCTGACATTTTATAGTATCCGCTATATTTTGTTCAGAGTAGAGACCAATGGGGGAATTGAATTGCTTATGGACAACCTGTTGAACAAAATCAAGTGAAACATGCAGTGTTAGAAATACAATAAAAAATTCAACCCTAGTAAAAAACCAAAGTTTTTTGTAAATCTGATTCCTTTTTTACCAGGGACATAATTCGCACAATTTTTCACGTAAGCATCATGATGAATAATGTGATTTTCAAAATGTTAACATGCACGAAAGCTCACTGAATTGTACAAATGCAATTCGTATAGGTAACAATTTTTATTATTGAAGAAATTCGTATCCCTTATTTACTAGATGTGACGTCCCGACACATAAGGGAGCATTAACGGATTTCTGATTATTAGAAGTCCATTAATGAGACGTCATATCTCGACTCCAAATATGGTAATTTTTCGTGTTATCTTCGTGCCTTTGTGCGCACGACTCAATTTTGTATTAATTTTAGTAGTGGAAGATCGACGTCACAAAGTCATTAAAAGGAGCGTTTTTGAAACGCCTCTTCTTTGGTTCTCGTTTTTTGGTCTTGTTAAATAAAAAGTGTTTAATCCTTCGTTTATTCTTTTTTTTTTGCCTTCGCAAGTTCGTTGGGGTAAAAGTTCCTTTTCGTAAGCAGCAGATACTTTACACTAGGATAATAACTTTTTTCATTCTTTATCGCTCGTCAAATGTAACCCTCCAAAAAAACATTGAAAATGTAAAGGGAGCTGTCGCTTTTATGGGTTCTGATAACAAGAAGAAATGATATAAAAATTTCTTATCGATTTTAACCGAATAAATTTTATTTCTTTTAATAAGATTAATAAGATACCATAATTTTATCTAGCACACACAATTATTCACGTGATAAATTCATTAGACGCGGTAATAAAACACTTGTCGGCTCGCTTTTTCTCATTCTTATACTGATATAAATTTTGATATTCAAAACATTCGATGCCGAAGTTTTACAACTTTTCATAAGTATGTATGAAGCTCAAGTTTTTTTCAATAGTAGACGCTTATGTATTTTTAATTTATAGATGCAGAAGTATACGGCGTTGAAAAAGTAAAGAGATTTCT
The DNA here is from genome assembly GCA_022816865.1 of Zelostemma sp. ZL-2020. Classification (NCBI taxonomy): domain Eukaryota; kingdom Metazoa; phylum Arthropoda; class Insecta; order Hymenoptera; family Platygastridae; genus Zelostemma; species Zelostemma sp. ZL-2020. Next base: position 7,366 of record JABFQM010002668.1, on the reverse strand, counting down.
TAAAAAATATAAAAGCGGGCCGTTGGGTATTTTACCCGTGTTAAATTCGTCACGTGAATAATTATGATGCGTGCTAGGTTTAAATTATGGTAAACTCTTAATTGCATCCTGCTGATCTTGCTATAATAAGTAAAACTTATCTTGTTAAAACCGACGCGACATTTTCGTGGCGTTTATATTTACACTTTTAATTATCACTTGTTGTTGTTAAATAAGAAGTGTAAGTTGTTAAAATTATTTTTTATGGGGATTTATATTGTTTTTTTTTAAGAGGAAGGGGAGCTCAAGGAAAAATGTATTTTATTTTTATAAGGCCGCGCTTCCACGCTCGAGGGCCGACAAATTTTGGATTGAAAATATTTTCTTTTAACAATTGTCTTCATTTCCAATTGACTTCTCTTAAAACGCACGTTATAAAAAAACTACATTTATAAATTAAATTTAATCAGCTCATTAAAAAATGAACGATTTGTTTACAGACTGAAAGCTACATCACCAGCAAATCTATTTATAAAATTAATAACAAATAATTTGTTTATTTATAACAATAAACGATTTGTGGATAAAAAATTTGTTTTCCATAACAACTTGCATTGTTACGAGGCCACGTTTCACTCGCACGTGAGCGAAAAATAGAATATTGCGTAACAAGTGCAAAAAAATGAATTTGTCGGCGAATGTGACATTTGCCGCACGAGTCGACAAATCCATCTCGCACATGCTACACACCGTACATTTTGTAATAAATGTACAAAAGATACAATTGTTCACACTCGCGGAAAAATGGCATTTGCTGTGCATTTATCAGAAAAAGTACGGTGTGTAGCATGTGCGAGATGGAAAAATGCGAATGAAGAATGGCTTGTTAATATATTAGTGCCCCATGCGGCAATGATTTTAACACCATGTAAATCAACAGAATGAAAACTTTGTCAGTTTACAAATAAAAATTGACACAAATTTTCTGAATGTATTTAATTTATTAATATCTTTTTATCTTATTACCATTTTTACATCACTAAGTGAGGATATGACGAATCATGACAACCACAATTGTATCTAGTGTTATAGAAGCTTTTGTTTGAATCTGAGCGCTGGATGAAAAATGATTTGAGATTAATGTATCGAGCACCGAAATTTTGAGCAGTAGCAGATTCTAGATCATGTAATTATATTTTATTTTACATTTTCATTTTCAGAGCAACTACTGTTTGGTTATTGATGGTCGATGCATTTGCCTTATAAGTTATGATATGGTGATTTTGTATGATTGAACAGTATTATCTAATTGATACACACCGAAACAGTTACATCTGTTTGGCATATTAACATTTGTTGTTGTTCATAAGATTGAATAAATGAAAGTTTTTACACAAAACAAGAGGTTCCTTTCTTACACATGAAACACAACCTAAATGCATTATAGTGAAGTCGAAATGGAAATTTTGTTGACGAGTTTATTCTAAACGAAAACTTATGAAACACGGAACAAATGCAACATGTATACTTGTGAGAATACAATTTCAACTTGTGTAAAATGAGTGAATACGTACAGAAAATATCTTTGAAATTTAACGTAGGGAGTAAGCTAGAAAGAAAATTAGGTCCATACTTCGTTCTTTTCTGATCTTTGCCATCCACGCTTACACAATTACAATGGTTTCCAACGCTTTTTCATATTCTGCCCATCCAGTGAATTCATGTTAATACTTTTTAGCACAAGCCAGATTTTATAACGACTTTTGTCACTCTAAAACGAATCAACGACACAGCTGAATCTGATCAAATTACCCTTAGTTACATACTTCAACGTGTCATTTTTGAAGTTTTTTTCTTCTTTTGAACAAAAGAATTATTTTTCCCCCTTAATTGGAAAAGCAGATTTTGGAGTAATATATACATTATTCTTCCATTACAGGTAAACTGTCATAGAAAAGATGATTGATGATTGTGCCATGGCATCAAGGTCATTACGGATGATGATCTTAATGAAATAATAGTCAAGATCGATCTTTTGTCTTGAAGTATTAGAGCCGGATTGTTAGGCTACAAAGTTCATAAATTTGATATTAATATTGTTGCGCCCAATTACATTCGCTCACTTCAAAGATGCCAATATTGCGATCGCGCAATTCCTGGAAATTCCTCGACAACAAATTAAGTACTCGGGCCACAAGAATTATATAAAAACGGATGAAACTTCACAAACAGAACCCAACGATTTAAGTCGCGAGAGCATTCGCTGTTAAACTTTAAAACCAATCTGTTAGTTGAAATTCGAATCTCGGAGAAACTGCTAATCAAAAGTTTAAAATCGAAGAATTAACAATCGAAGATCGAAGACGAATTCAGATTTGGAAAATCGAGACGCAACAATATTATACAATTTTGTAGGTAACGTGAAACAACAATATTCAAAGAGTTTTCTGCTTCTCAAGAATCGACACAAACGTACCTACGTATATATCGTTGAATTGAATAGACGTTGTAGAATAATATCGATCTGTACGAAAAATAAAAGGCTGCAGTGTGAAAAATTGTTACAAAAATATGAATTAAATTGTATTGTTGAGGTGAGGAAATTTTGATTTCTTCATTATTTTATTACAAGTGCTACAATTTCCGCATTCTCCCGAACGGTGTAATGAAGTTTTAAACTAATCCGGATGATCAAAAATTGTTTTAGTGAAAAACAATACACAGCATTATAATTTAATTATTGAATAGAAAGCAACTGTGTTATGGCTAAGCAGTAATACTTTTCTTCGTAATTGTAGTTATCATCTTGTAAATCACAACTTTTTTTTACATTCCTTGAAATTAAAATAGAAATGTATCTTCATCTAGTTTAATGAGGGGTGCAAGAAAATGAACATTGATATGAAATGAAAATTAGCAGCTTGTACGAAACCAATGTTTTTAATCCAGTATTTGGTGCCTTTAGAAAAGTTAATTCAATAAGCTAGTTTTAAAAGTAATTCAAACCTTAGGAAATTCATCAGGTCTCAATACACGATGAAGAACTGTTTCTGCCACCTGCTCGAACGTTTTGCGAATAATATATTAACGAAATATTGCAATCAGCTTAAAAGTTCGAAAATCAACCTCATGGTTACTTTTTCAATCAACGTAAAAAGTTTACGGATAAATAAAAAATAAAGATAAATTAATTCCATTTTAAAAACAACTTCGATGAAAGGTTTCAAAAATTTTCGAAACTTTTATTTAAAATAACGAGTCGCATGTTGTTAATAATAATTGTAACTGTCAACATTGATAACTATACGTTATGTTAATCAAGTACGTTAATCAAGTTGTTCTAATTCTAATTTCCACTGCGTTATTTTCCCATTGAAAGCAGTCTCTATTGTAGTGCTCGTTTGAATTAGTTCTTTGACGACCGGCGATATGTGATATTTATATTTACGTACTTTTTGTTTCATAGCAATTTCAGGGTACGCGGCATCATAGTGATGGGGAGATGCCCGAATCATTGGATTTGGATGATGACGAAGGTAACATTCTCCAAGCGGTGCATCCTTTTTTATCTTGGCGCCTGGCAAGACCAAAGGAGTTGTGCGATAAGGCTGCAAGTATAAAATTTATTTTTGGTAGTTCAACTATCTTTGCTCAAATAAATTCAGTATTTCGTTGTACGATGCAAGTTGTCGACTTTAAATTAGCTTTTTATTTCAAATTATTTCAAATAGAAAGAAATGGGTTATTTTTTTTCATTTTTTAAACTGAAAAATTTTCTACTTATAAATGTGAAGTGATGTTTAAATTTTTGTTAGCTGTTAAATGTTTGGCAACAATCCAGTTCCTTCTTTTTTAAAAATGGCACATTCTTTTCTCATACAAATCAATTCTTTCTGGTAAACAAATTTCAATACTGTTTCTCAAATTATTTTCAGATTTCATACATTTTTATGCCGATATATTATTACCTAGATGTAATACGCTGGAAGTTCCAAAAAGCTTTTAAATTAGAAAATTATTGACTTTTTTCTATTTATAATTTTGTAACGGCTCCGAAGCTTCAAAAACTTGTCTAACATAGTATGTAGATCCGATCACGCATGTTACGATGTTTGATTCGATAAATCGAAAAAACATGTGGATTTATGTGTATTTTTAAGCAATTTACAGCTTCCAATTTGAACTTCTAACGTTATAAATCACGTTAAACATTTCGCAGAGCATATTTATATCCTTTTTTTAATTCCCTTCCAAAACCAAGAAATATAATTTAGCAAAAATGCAAATGCAATTCGAATCTCAAACTCTTTATACGAAGCAAACAATAATAATATTTGAAGTAAGCGGTATTGAATATGATAGTACGTAACATGGAAGTATTAAATTACTTTTAAACACTGCAAACATAAATAAGATCTATTGGAGTAATAATGTCAGACGACGATAGATTCTTGGCATAATTCTGATAACCGGAAGTGTCAAGCTTGTTCTGACAGTACTCTCTATTTTCTCATCATCATGTATTTATCAAAGCCAACGACATTAAAACTGAAATTTCTTGGCTGACACAACAACCCACACCTAAGAAAGTTACATAAAATGCAGATTGCGAGCGTAAAAATTTTGGCAAGCCCAAGTTTCTCGCAGCGGTTTTTACTCAATTGTGCATGGCAACAACGACAGATGCTGTGAAAGAATGTATTTTTGACCTCTGAATCATAACAATTTAATTCTCGTAAAACGAAATATAACGTCAAACAAATAGAAACAGATTTTGAGTGGATTTTCTTTGCACTTTCGCAACATTCAAAGTCGTTTTGAATGGATAAAACTAGCTCAATTATAAGAAAAACAAAACTTTGCCCAAGAAGTTTTGAAGGGCATGGCCACGGGTTTATATTTAGTACATTTGACAGAACGGAATTGCGATGCATTTTCGTATTCAGTTCGGAATCTTGTCCAGACGACATGAAAATGGAAATTCTAGCGTTATTATTTTAACATACTTTTTCTCAAACTGTAGAAAAAAATGTGCATTGATGTGGAAATTAAACACTGGGAATTTTGGATATTGCATCATTATATATTTTGCAAATTGTAGAGACGAACTGAATTGTTAAAATCAGAGTCGATTACTGGGGAATTGTCAAGCTTTTGAGTACAACGATGTGATTAATCAACAAATGCACACAATAATTACATGAGCACGTTAAAAATTTCTGTTGTATCAGCTTTTCGAAAAAGACTATAATAATGATACAAGATCTATCAATTTCGAACAATTCAAGATTGTTTCAAATTAATATTACAATAATTCATAAGAACGCCATTATAAATGGGTCAGGTACATTAAATGACAGGGTAGGAAGCAGTGACTCTTAGAATAGATGAAGGTCTCAGCGGGCAAAAATAACACGGTCAATGAGGTAAACTCGCCATTAGAATTATTACTTTCTGAAATTGACATTTCATCGAATTCGCAAATTACTGCGCATTTAGCAACAAATTCGATATGACTACGTTTCATACAATTAAGCTAAATTTGATTTCAATTCTTCGATACATTCCATTTTTAAAACTTCGCGCTCTTCGCAAATAATATTTCAGATCTTTTCAAATCAATGAAAAAGTGCAGCGATCAATGATGTTTTTCGTTGAATTTAATTTGATTGATAACGTTGAAAACGTTATTTTTATTTGAAGATTAAAAATAAACTGAATGATTCGACACACACCTAGCATTTTCCGAAATTTTTGGCAATAGTCATCAAAGTGTACACTTGCTTCCTGTTTGTATTACAACGGAACAATATTCAAAACAGTAATTAACATTTTTTTCTGGTTTTCAAATTCCGCGAAAATATTAATGCTTCGACATTATCGTCACAATTTTCTTATAAAACACATACGTTTTATCAATTTCCAAACGATAAAAATTTTGTAACGCGGATGTATTCTCTCACCCAATAAATAGCAGATTCTTCTTCCTTTGGGTATTTTTCCCTGTACCGATAATTAGGCGGATACCCTGGCATCATCATTTCTGCAGCTGTATAAGTTCTCTTTGACGCAATTTTTAAATTGTATCAGTAGTTTCTTAACTATCGTATGTTATCGACACCTTGTGTTATCTTGTATGATCGCACTAAACCAGCTAACTTCGTATCCTACTCCAAGATTACTAACGCACTGTCTCGTCGCGCGGGCGGCACTAACTCTGGCGTTCTCCAAGAGCTTCATCTCGGCCAAATAAATGAAAGCAGGATTTTAATATCTCTCGACACCTACGTATTTACGTATGTATATTTGATTTACTCATTTTCTCTCTTGCACATTAAAATCGAAATCGTAAGTTGCCACTGAATTCTTGGATCTATTGCCAGTCAATTATTTCTTACTGCCGGAATAATTGAATTGGTCATTAATCAACTCATTCATACAAATGCATTATAGAAACGTTTATCGACAATTATTTAGCAATGTCATCTCTTCAAGATTGTTCATTTTATTGCATAAGTTGTAAATATAAGTGAGAAATTTACTGAAATTGCACTTCAGGCTTATAATTGTTGTTGAACAGTGAAAAATACCTTCGAGATACTATTTTTATACTAGTTCTATAAATACTCGATCGCCTGATATCAAGGCGTAACTTCTTGAAGCGTCATTTTTGGACCATTAAGGAGATAATAAAAGTCCATCTTGGCAGCTTGTATAGTCAAGTTAAATGAACTGAGGAAGCTTTTTATAGATAATGCTATATTACAATCATTGCGGATTGTATGGATTTTTCATATTTTATACCAGTGAAAAAAGTCGTTGATGAATTCTTTAATAAATTCTTCGTTAATCGATGATTGTTGTATATAAACGGCAGTAAAGATATTAGAGTTAAGACTTCGAAGTATCAGTTACGAGGACAAAGGATTATCACAAATGGAAACATCATTGCTTGCAGTGATCATAAACTCAATAATTACAAATATTCTAATCCAAAAACAGGATAGATACACAGTTGACCGCTGCAAGTTCCGAAAGTTAGTACCGAAGATTCGGGAAATTGAGAAGCATTCGATAAAGTTGGTGGCTTCGATGTGTAGTTGTGGTATTTATAGTGCAGTTACTGCCCCACCGTGAGACTTTCTAACATCTGTTGGACTAACAGAAATATGTTCACACTTCTAAATCTCTGTACTCCGTAGAAATAAACGCGCATTCACATTATTCACAACACAAACGAAGCCCCAGTTTTCAATAATCGATTTCCGAATTAATTAATGTGTTTTTTTGCGCTTTCAATCGACAAGAAGCGCTCATAAGTTAATCGTTATCACCCAAATACTCCGAGAAGATCTCTAGAAATAGAAATGGAATTGGAGAGAATACG
>JABFQM010002667.1:0-14270 GCA_022816865.1 Zelostemma sp. ZL-2020 | reverse complement strand
TTTTTTTCTCCGTACATGCAAATGTTTAGAGGTACTTTTTCCGAACGTCAAAAGTTTGAAAATTTACAACTCCAAAGTTTTTGATATCATATTGAAATAAAAAAATACGTGTCCAATATTTTAGATTAAAGAACGAGAAAAAAAATGTTTCACGGAAAAGAAATTTTGAATTGTAAATTTTGGATGGAATGACCCGTATGCACTTCATTCTTTATTTTCTTTTCCAGAAGAAAACAGCGCGAATTCAAATTGAATAAAGGTGGGCAGAGGAATAAAAAAAGCATACTTGTTTAATGAAATGTGAGAATGTCAAGTGTCGTAAATTGTTTCGAAATGTTAAGTATCTTTCTGCGTCTTCTATTTATTAAAATAGAATCCAAATTAAAAATCCGGAACATTTTTCTCTACTAATAAAACATCAAAAGACGAACAGGAAATACAAAATGTCCAATGTCCTTGATTCATGCAACTAACGTCAAAAACAAGGTTTCATACTTCAAGGGCATTCCTTCAGTGGTGTCCGCATCTTCGGCCTCGACGCGGACCACGGCGACGTTCTTGTACGTCGGCAAAAGAACAGTAGCGTTGTAGTCGTGGCTGAGAAATCGCGGTGGGCAATCGTTGACGTCGGTGACGTCAATATTGACCTTGGCCAGCGTCTCCGAGGACAATTTCGGTTTCCCCAGGTCCGAGACTTTCACATGGAACGTGAAGCGCTGGGTTTTTTCGTGATCGAGGACCATGACGGTTCTAATAGCGCCTGTACTCGAGTCGATATGAAAAAACTTCCGGGGAAGGTCTTCGACGATGTCGTAGTTCAAGAGAGCGTTGAGTTCCGAGTCCGCGTCTTCGGCGGTGATGACCAAGGGCGAAGTGGCGTTCGTGAGTACGAGCGAGCCGATACTAGCGCCCTCGCTGATCTCGCCGTTGTACGTGGCCTGCAGGAAGCGCGGGGCGTTGTCGTTTCTGTCCAGGATGTGAACGATGACGTTGCAGTACGCGGTACTTCCCGCCATGTTCGTCGCGGCCAAGGTCAAATTATAAAACTTGACCTTCTCGTAGTCGATGCTGTTTTTCGTGGCGATGAGGCCGGTGCTGGGATTCGCGAAGAAAGCGTCGTTGTCGTTCCCGCGGACGATCTCGAATTGCAGGGACGAGGTGCTGCGGGCCTCGACGTGGACAACGTAGGTGCCGATCTGTTGGTTCTCGTAAATCTCGGCAGCGAACTCTTTCTTCACGAATCGCGGCGGCGCGTTATCAGCCATGGTGACCATGACATGAACCGGGATCGTCGACGCCAGAGCCGGGGAACCGTGGTCCGTGGCCTTGACCAGGAGAATGTACTCCGAGGACAAGCCAAGGTCGAGTTCACGCGAGATGCGAATGTGCCCGAGCTCCGGGTCGACGCTGAAAACGTTCCCAACGTTGCCGGATGTTATGGAATAAGTGATCTTCGCGTTCTCCCCGCGATCCCTGTCGATGGCGAAAACTTGCACCACTGCTGTCCCCACCGGGGAAGTCTCGAAGACTTTACCCTGGATGATTTCGCTGATGAATTCCGGTGCGTGGTCGTTGTGGTCGTGGACGGTCACGATGACCCTGGCGTAGTTTCTCTTCGCCGGGGTGCCTTGGTCCTTCACCATCACGGTCAGGATGTGTTCCTCGGTGGTCTCGCGGTCCAAGACGTCGTTCAACGTTATCAGCCCCGTCACGGAATCCACGTGGAAGATTTCCAGGGAGGCTTGACTCTGGGCCGAGTGGAGGCTGTAGAACACCTTCTTGTCCTCGTCCTCGTCCGTCGCGTGCAGTTGCAAAATGCCCTCGCCTTTCTCCACGTTCTCCGATATTTCAACGTGGTACGAGGCGTCGGCGAACTGCGGCCGGTGCTCGTTGATGTCCAACACGGTCACGAACAGATTCGTGCGGACCTCGTGAACACCATCGGTCACGCTCACCGTCAAGTTGTAAAAGTTCTGCCTCTCCCAGTCGAGCTGTTTCGCCAGAAGGACGTTACCGTTGTCGCGGCCGATGAAGAATTCGTCCTGGGGATCGCCGCCTGGAATTATAACATTGTTATTCCCTGTTGGATTTCATCAGGACAATTTTTAACTCCCGGAGAAGGATTCGGACTCACCGACGATGTTGTACCAAAGCGTGTCTCCGTCCTTGTCCGTGGCTTGCACCAAAGTCACGAGAAAACCGACCTCGTCCGCCTCCGTCACGTCCACTCTCTGATCTACGGTCTTGATGACGGGGGGATTTTCCGACTGCTTCGGGGATTCAACCACTTGCACGGAAATCCTGGTCTGGTGGCTGCGCTGCGGCGTTCCATTATCCGAGGCTCGAATCTGTCACGCGTATTTCATTTTGATTAATTTTGCCTAGTCGCGATTGATTCTTTCGAGGATTTGTAGCGTCGTTTCTTACCAGCATTTCGAATTCCTGACCGGCCTCGAAGCCTCGCGTGGAGTAAACCATGCCGGTCGTTGGGTGAATCTTAAATTTTCCTTTCCCCCGGCCGCTCTTGATGCTGTATTGAACCCTCCCGTTTTCTCCGACGTCTTGATCGTGGGCCAACACCTGGATCGGGCAACGCGAGATTTAGAGACATTTTCATCGGACCAGTTTTGGGATTCGTTATTTTCTATGCTTCGCATTCAGAAATGTCCTTTGGAATAAGCAGCTTGTGATTTCTCGGCGTCGAATGAAATTAATTAATTAATTATAGAACACATATCGAAAACGAGCATTATCATCAGAATAATTTTTCGAGATTATTCGTTCCGGAATAACATGCTGCGAACTGACAGAGCACGAATATTGGAATATTGAATTCGATCATTTATGCATTAAATTTAAACGCATTCGATAGTAATGTTATTACGATGACAAGCCCTGAAATTGTAAGCGAAGCAAGTAAATTTGCGAAGTTTCTCTTGTCGTTCATTCTCACTTTGCTAGAATAATTATTTTTCCATGCATGATTAGTAACGATTTTATGAATATTCGAAATCGCTCGTTTAATGTGGAAAAGCTCATTATGAAAAGCTGTTTTAATTGAGCCTCGACGATTCATCGTTTCATTTCGCAGCGGAAGCCGAGCGAATCGCATAGAGCTTTGATTGCGGAGCCGGTTCAGCGGTAGCGATCCAGTGCGACTTCGCGAGCTGCCTCGGAAATTTGTGTGGTTTGCGGAGTAATTATTAATGACGAAAATGGTACGTTTCCAGGCGACAGTTATTACACAAGGCAGTGTTTGAAGATGCATGCGAACCTAAGCGGGTCGTGTAATTTTCCAGGGCACGTATCGCGCGAATTCGAGTTGAACAATGTAAATTCAAATAGAGCATTAATCAATAAAAGCGTTAACGCGACTCTCGAAACGATTTTTCGAACCAACTTGCCCGAGCTCAAATGTTTCGTCTCAATTTAACTTTATCAGTGGACTTTGCCGGAACTTTTTTCCTTGCAAACTTTGCGGGATTTGTTCAAAACGTACGCCGCGGAATTAAGTTAAACACGGATCTGAAACTGGATAGAACACCGTAAAGTTTTCTTCACGCAATATTCGCGATGCAGTATAAATTATATACAACTTGACGATGGGTTAGCGAACGAGATGAGAATTAAAACGGGTATTAAACGTACTAGAACTTCTTTGTTTTCATAATCTTCTCGTTTTCCTTTCTGGGTAGTTTTAACCAGGAAAAATGAAGAGCGTCCAGAGTTTTTACTGGAATTCCGAAGTTTCGTAATACACCGAGTTCGGCTTACGGAGCTAACACAAATTAACTAGGGGAGCTTGCAACGAACATTAATATTTTATATGTAAAAAATGACGAACCGAGAAAAATTCTTCGCTAATAAATATTTCCGAGCTTTCAGCAGATTAATGCGCTTAAGGTTTTGTTGATGGAGCCTTATATCCCGCGGAGAATTTTTCTCGCCGTACGTAAGCTAATTATCTATTAGTATTTGCGAATGCACATTTAAAGGAAGAAACATTTCTACGGAGACAAGAAACTCGGACTGTTGCACGTGCATCTAGAGTCGAGTGTAATTTTACGCGGAGAGAAAATGCGTCAATTGTTTTCGCGCATTCTCCGTCCGAATAAAATTTGTAGTGTAATTAATCGCGGACCAGCGTTGGATTCCCACTTTTTCGGATGAAAAAAATAGTTTGGTGTGCGCGAGAGAGTGTTCGTGTGTATTTTACGTGCTGTGGTGTCTTACCCTGAAGAAATGATCTCCTGACAGGGTGTCGGGGCTAAAAGTCTCCCAAGTCCCATTCTCGAGTAACGTATCGATCGAGAGGTCGTACTCCCGCGAACGGTTCCTCGATTTCTGCCGAGAACGAGAGAGGATATAGCTTTTAACTTTTTTCACTTCGTCGTGGATCAACCAGAGGCTGACAAAATGCGGTGGACAAGGAGTCTTCTCTTTTTCCGCGACTGCATTTTCATCCTACCGCAGAGTCTTTCGCATTCTTCGTGTCAGATAAGCTCTTCGCGTGATTTTCGAGCAAGCGAGGCGGAGGAAACGATTTCGGACGTGCCAAAACACGACTCGCATCGATAACGAATTCTGTGTACCTTCTGCTTGAGTGTTCGGTCGTGTCAAATGTACACACTGTACAATTGGGATGCAAGCAATTTTTCTTGAGGCGATTCGGTACCGTAACGAGAGAAAATTCGCTTGCTTGAAACGTTTATTTCGACGATGAATCATGGTTTCAAATCGCGGAAGATATGGACGAGTTGGCAATTTTTCGAATGAAATAAAGCAGATAATGCAAATTAATGGAAGAATGAACAATTTTATGCTCCGATGAACAGAACATTAATTTAAAACTGGATTCGATTGAATGTCTATCAAAATTTGAATTCAATTCGATCCATCGTTCACTGAAATTCGATCAAAATTCTCTCGAAATCTTATTACAAGTTGTCTTGACATTGTAATTTGTTTCAAATCGGATTTAAATTCTATTGGAACCTTAATCTTATTTTCGCTGATAACTTTCATTGATAACCATAATTCAATGTTGAAATGCAACCATGTTTTATAATCTACGATCCATCACGAACAATTTTACCAGCATAAAATATTTGAATGGTATCATAATCGAGTTCTCTTTCGACACGGAACTTATGTGTTGCGCCTGGCGAATTCGTGAGAATTGAAATACACTATGTACAGGAACACTAGGGCTCATGTGGGTGCATGTGTACGTGATTATGCAAATGATAATTGTGCAAGAGGGTTCGTGCGCGGATCCTGTGCTAGAATAACGTCTATAGACTATTTCCGAGTCTGACAGTTGTTCCTCAAAATCTCCTCTCGCAAATGCATTATAAAACGAGGCGAAAGAAAGTTTTGTTGCAGCTTTAGAATTTTGATAGAGTTGCAAGCGATGTCGACTGCTCGGGATTATGTGCAGTTTATAATGCAAAATTTTGAGATGCGTTCGCCGGGGAAATTCGTAATCGCGCACAGCCGGTCCAACGTCTGGGTTTGAAGTGCGAGAAAACTTTTTCAATTTTTTCCTGCCGGACGAGAAACGCAACTGACTTCGATATTTACAACGTCACGGAGGAAAATGTTGCATCCCCATTTACGTCTGGGCAAAATTGGCTTTTTTCGACAATGGTCTAACCTGGAAAAGTGGTTTCTCCGGCGACGACAGAGCTGGGATCTGAACGATGTAAAATTTCTGCTCGAATTCCGGTCCGTGGTCATTGACGTCGTCCACAGCGACGACGACCCGCGTCGTCGATGACAGAGACGGCCTTCCATCGTCTCTAACCGTCACCTGAAAATCAAACAAAAATTACTCTTCAAATCTTGGCTATTTTTCCACCGCGCGATTTACAGCTCACGTTCCGACTGCTGAAGTTCGAATTTTCTACGGGAATACGTTACGCGGGCGCTGGACAACATTGTATTCTTGCGCGACGTCTGCACTATATTAGTGTTACGAAACGGCGTTTCTCCGGGTAGAGAACAGTAGTCGGGGTCGCGTGAGACGTAGGGCGGTTAGACGCTTTGTACACTCGGAAACCCGATGCGGAAAACGTATTACTCTACGTTCAATGCGACATTGCGGTTTCTGTAGCTCTTCAACTCGCACGAGCTGTCTCCCAACCATAACAAAGCTCTTTACGAGTTCTTTACTTTCCACTACTAGAAGTCGAAGTGCGACGTGAAAGGGAAAACGATTATGGAGTGACTGAGGAAAAGAAGGAAAACAAGATAATTGAAAACGCTTCCAAAGATGTAGCGTGTTATTCTATGCGCGGAAAAGGGTCAAATATTGACGCAGCGGTCTTGCTTGTACAAATCTTTCGGTGAATTAGAAGATGAAGACGAACCGGAACGACGTTTCAACGATTTCGTCGATCCGCTGTGCGACTTCTCTCACTTTCCGTGGAATGCGAGGATCGAGCGTTTGCACGGATGCAAAAAGTGCAGAAGTTGAACTTTCCTGCAGGAAGCGTCGTCTGATCGGCCGCTTGTGCTTTCGAGCGATTGTGTACGATGACAAAAGGAGCTCGATTGTCAAGAGTCTTTGTTTCCCGAGTAAATTCTTCCATCGTCAAAGGAATCTTTCTCTTGTTGACTGTATACTCGTGGAAATTCTTTCAGTTCTAGAGCGTACGATTTTGAAAATAGAAAATGAGAATATCTCAGTTTTCCAATGCACGCATTCAAAAGCTTGATTCCAGAAAGTTCCAAATCAATCGCACCAAAAACAGAATCTTGGATTCGAGAATTGAGTTCTTTTTTTTCCCCTTGTTGAAGCGTTTGAAGAAATTTCTTTTTCATTTTCAAAGCGTCGCAAAGAAATTGGTTAAAGGTCCGGAAAAATGGATTTTATTCAGCCCTCGATTGCCGAGCATTGGAAAACGCTTAAGGTGGTCAAACACAACGGTCAAGATCTTAGATAAGCGCACTCCCGAAAAAGTACGAGCATTCTGTATCGCCCCTTTAGCCAATTGCACAAAGCCTCGAGAAGCGCGAACATTTCTCCTCGGTAGAAAGCATTTGTCGCGCGAATTAACCCGCCGTAAAGATTAAAATGAATTCGCGTGTCGAAAAAAGGTTGTAAACGTTAGCGGCCGAAAATTGCGACCTCTTACGGTAAAAATTTTATCAGAGTCATTTCGGGCTTATATGACTTTACGACGTCGAATGAAGAAAGTAGAATCAGTTCCTTCGTAAAAGTCGAAACTTTTTATTGCGCTGAAAACTTAACGATTGCTTCGTGAGGGAGCAAAAAAGTTGATTCGCACGGGAAAAGATTTGGCTGCCGCGTTCTTAATTAAAAATGAATCCGAATTTAACACATGTGCGTCAAAGTTGAGCTCTTATTCTTCATTACCGCTCGAAGCCGTGATTAACGATCAAAAGTTACGAGACTTTTCTTTGCGAGGAAAAAAGACGCCGAAAAGAATCGTCGCTGCGGATTCGGGCATGCTTTGAGTCTGAATTATTCCGTTTTCCTCCATCGCTCGTTCATTTCGCCGAAGAAAAATGTTGACCAAACGTGATATTTTGTAACAAGAAACTCGAGGTGTAAGCCGAGGCTTAAAAATCGTCGTGCATTATGCGTATGGTTACATACAAAAATATTCCCGTGAAGGATGCCGGTGCAATTTATTTAGGCAACACGAGAAGTGTTGTTTGGTCTTTCTGAAAAATTTGCAGCTCCGAGAGCTCGAAGAACCCGGGTGAAAAATTCTGGTCAATTAATAAGACGGGGAAAAAGTTTAAAGTTGCTTGATTCCGGCGTAACATGAAATTTTTCATTTTCGATGATATGAGGTGTCGAAAAGAAAATGTTTGGAAAGTTCGATAACTGGATTCTTAAATAATTGTAACGATCGATTCACAGATAACAACCATTACCGCAAAAAAGTTTCACTGCACCCGCGTGGTTTCAAGCACACTCCATTTTTTAAAATATATTATGAGGAAACTTTTTATGAATCTTTCATTAGACTTTATTAATTCAGAGTTTCGTCAGTTTGAGAGGCATTTTTACTCCTGAAAAAAATTTGCTCGACTTTACGGTTGGCGAAAAATGATTTTCCGGTGATTTTTCATCGCGACGTCTTCTTTGGTTTGATGGATTTCATCTCGACGAAAGATGCGAATCCAGGGAAATTATATTCGAGTGTACTTGAGAAATTACCGTAGACTGGAGCAAGTTTCAAACGCTACTTGAATATTTGATACTTCGCAAGGCGAAAATTTTGAAAGTGCATGCAAAAAGTGCAGCGCCGTGCATAAATTTTATGAGTAGAGTTTGTTGCCATCGAATCGCGAATTCAAACTAAATGTCAACATAAAGTTCAACCAATTAATATGCTCGAGATGTACAGTTTTTGATCTTTAGTCGATTCTTAGTTTATTCAAATTGAAGTAAAAAACTTCCGAGAAAGAAAAGCTTGAACTCATTTCTTGATCAGTTTTTTTCCGCAAATGTGATTGATGCGCGGACTTTCAAATTGAACCTGAAACTTTGCAATAGATATAAACAAGAAAAAACGTGAAAATTGAAGAAACCATCGACGGATAAAGCGCAATTGTTTTTCTTCTTTACAATTAGCGACTCGGGTTCGGAAAGTTTCTGCAACAATAATAGTAACTCGAAAACGCCGGGAGAATCTTTAAAGATTTTCTTGGTTCGAGGTCTCGAAGTCGTTCAATTTACTTCGAAACATAAATAAACTGTCTTAATGAACACTGCAGATGGTTCAAAGCAAGGTTAATGTGATTTCTGCAGTTACGGTGGAGTGCATTGCTAAGTCGAAAGCCACATAATCTCATAATCTGATTCTTCGTAACATCCACTATGAACAACATTCAAACCGTATCGACGGTCACAATAAATTCTCGATCGAAAAATTTCTCTTTCACGTAAATCCCATAAAAATGAAAGATTATTAAAATTTTTTGAAAAAAATACAAACACAAAGGGTGGAAAGTTCAAAGCCAACGACGAATTTCAGGGCTTTATTATGCTATGATTTCAAATCCGATTTTCTCTCGGGGCAGAAACTTTTGACAGCAAACGATACGACGTAAAGCGAGAACATTTACGAAAATCAAAGTTCGTCGAAAGTTTCCATGTAGCACGGAATCTGTCAACTTTTTAGAGGGTTGTCGACTTCCTCGAAATAACGCGACCCCAAACCCAGTCTGAATTCAATTAACGCAAATAAATCTCAATACACTTCGCACCGCGAATACGAAACGTCAATTTTTCACAATGCGTATGTGCACTGATGCATTCCTTTTGCAGTGGACGTTCGAGGGAGGGCGAAAAATGCAGAATACATATTTGGAAATCGAGGTAACACGCGTTGAAAGGCGTCGCGTTCGGTTCCACGCAAGCGATGCAAATGCACATATTTCGTGCGAGTTTTATTGCGTAATATGGAGATCGTGAGCCGGGCGTGGATTTATGCAACCAGCGAAGCTCCATCTTCGTTCCGGGAGTTAATTTAGTTTGTTCGGCTGAAAGGATGGCGTAAAAAGATCAACTACTCCCGTCGATAAAAAAAAGAGCTCGATAACCAGCGCAAAATTTCATTCGGTTCGTGTAATTATCAAAAAACATTCGAGTCACGAATGAATTAGCGAACGAAAAATACGGAAATTCTCCAACCTCGTTAATGTGGAAAAATCGTCGAAAATCAACGGCGTTATTGAAACAAACGCGGTTAGACCTTCGTTACCGCATCGTAGGAAAACGCGGGAAAAAATGGGAAAATCAACAGACCTGTTTGATCGAACAAAACTCTGCGTTCGACTGCCGATTGTTCATTCGTAAACACGTCCAATTTCAATTTTAAAATTACGTTTTCACGGCAAATGGAATTTATTATTCTTCCGGCGCTCTCGCGAGCGCCGCGCAACTCATCCATAGTAATCACGCCCGGCTCTGTAATCTATTTTGTGCCCTGTGCAAGTGACCGCGCTCTTCTCGAGCTTGAAACTTAACTCATTTCTCGTATCTGCAAATGACTGAATTAATCTTCCCCGCGAAAAAAAAGCGCCAGTAATGAGCCATTATGGAAATTTTTCCGAGCGCGTTATGGAAAAACTGAGACGTTCTTAAAACGTCATTTGGGAGGTGGATTTGGGTTTTTAATTGTCCGGGAGTAAAAACAAACACCGCCGCGGCTAATCCGAAATCCGTAATGAACATTTATTTTAATTTCCCCTTCGTCTCAAAAGAAGCGTTGCGAGTCGATTCGGAAATTCCTCTGTCTTCTCGCATGTGCAATTTATTTAAATTCGCGTCGGAGTTTCGGAAGTACTTACTTACGGGAACGAAGTCAGGTCTTGTTCATACGTATGGATGTAGTAGTAAATAAATAGCGGAGCTGCGAATGCAGAAATGAGGAGACGAAAGCGGCGCAGAATCGTATATTGTCGTAAGGCAATCTGCATACATCAAGTGTCGCAAAAGTCTCCGTTTATGTCACGCTACGTAAACAATTTTCCAGGATCGCTTTGCATGGAAAATGAGGCCCCGGGACTTTGAAATCTCTCGTTTTTTTCATCCTGGAATTTGCATACTTGAAAGCGTTCGAATGCAGCTTGAATTCAGACTCGTCAAAAGTCGCAGAAACACGCTTTTTCAGATCTTCGTTTAGCGTCAATGGACACTAAAAACGAGATAGTAAAAATCTGAAATGAAGGCGCTTCGCATCTCATTTGCCTCAGTCTATTACTGATAATACGATTGCGGGGAGTTCGATTTTGACTTAACAAGCTTGAGATTACTGCTAATTGCCTCGGGCTGTTTAGATTGGAGCAGAATTTTTCCATTTTCGCATGGCTTGGAAATGTTGTAAACATAATTTTTATGAAAACGTTAACATCGTTGGATACTCACCTCGAGAACGTGCTCGGCCTGATTCTCTCGGTCGAGTTTTCTTCCGCTGGTCGTGATTAAGCCTGGAACAGAGTGAAGTTGATGAAATTAAGACTCTGATTCGCGCAATCAGCAATCGAACAACTACAAAAACACGCCGGAGGGCAATTTTTCATTTGCATTTCTCATAAATGGAAAAACCGACGAACTCGGAGCAGTTCGCTTCGTCGAAGAAAATGAAAAGAGACAAGAGAAAAGCTCGCATGTCGCACTGTAAATTACGAATAATGTGGAATTTCGAAGAAACAATGCGACCGCAAAGCGCCGGGAAGCACAAAGGATGGAATTGTTGAAAACGGAGAAAAAGTATTCGCACTCGCGTGAATTCGTCATATTGTACTTTTGGGAGAGCCCACGACGATGTAACAAAAGTAAGATGAAAGAAGCCGTTTGACGCACATCGTTTCGTTAAACACACATTTTCAGACTTATGCGGCTTCTGTGTTTGACTTGGCAAAGGCTTTTTCCCTCATTTTTCAGTGAGCATTTTCGACCTCGCGAAATATTTTCCCGTGCCAATCGCGATAATCGGTATTCAATTAGAGTGACTCTTCACGATCGGCAGCTCTTTGTCAACGCTTTTTCGAGACTTCCAACTCTCCCGGGATGACGTAGAAAAAAATTCGATTCGGTCTCTGCGTTATATAAAGCTGTCCACTGCATTTAAATAATTGCTTCCGCCGAGTAATTTTTATCGGGAATCTAGACGCGATGGGAAAACTGATGGTTATATATTGGAAACTCGTCTCAATTGCCGTATCGTATTTCCAAACAGAATTATTAGGAATTATGTAATTTTTATCGTGGATTTCATAATTGAAACGCGTCTGCTTTTTATCAGATTTATAATATACCGTAGGTTGAAAGAAATAATAATTGCGTCGGATTTTCATCCCGCTTCTCTTTTAATTTGTTTTCATTACGTGGAAAAAAATATCGCGTTTCGTATTTCAGTTAGGATATGACTATGTTTCGCATTGAAATTCGTGTTTTCAAAATGTGATTACTAATATTGCATCTCTGTTACGATTTCTTTGAAAAGCACGCAGCCCGATGTAATTCAACGAAGCTTTGATGATTTGGAGTGTTTTAAAATGTTTAAACTGAAGTCCCCCGTCACAGAAATAATCCATTGCAAACTTTGAATGTTTGAGAAGATGAAGCCTCGAACGCGATTGTGTTGATTCGCGATTATGATGAAATGAGAGAACGATCGAATGAACTTTGCGAGTTATCAAATTAGATGCGTTTCAATCATCGCAAAACCGTTTCCTGTAGATAAATATAGCCTGGTTACTTTTCTCGGTGGTCACAAAGACCGCGACTCCCCGCTATTTATCTTGCTAGAAGACATTGTTCCGTCCGCGATAACCCGTCGACACCGAGTTATAACCGATACGATTCATCTGCTCGGAAGATAATTTTTTTCGCAAAAACTCTCTCTCTCTCGCTTCAGAAGTGCCCAGTTGCGAATAAAACAGATTGAGAGGGGCTATCTTTCCTCTGTTTTCGCGCTATAAAAATTTCACGAATTCAAAAATGAAGTTTTCTCATGAATGAAGCGTGATATTTCAATAGGTTCTCGGTAAAACTACTTTTTTCATTCTCTGGTTTTTGTTGTACACTTCTGAAATTGTATAGCGCATCGCTGAGATCGACAGGCACTTACCGGTCGTAGAATTGATAAGAAAATAGCCCTCAGGATTGCCACTGGTTATAGAGAAGGTGAACTGTTGAGGCGACACATCGCGATCGAAAGCTCGTATCTGAAGCACGCTCACTCCAGCTGGCGAGTTCTCGGGAACTGATGGGTAGTAGACAGGTAACTCGGTCAACGGAGTGTTATCATTTTCATCTAGAACTTCAACGTAGACCTGGAAAAATGGAAAAAGAAAACATCAAGCTTCCAGCAAAAGTGCTTCTCGACAGTTTTGTCAAAACACGATCGAAGCTGAAAATGATTCTCTCTGCATTATTCCACGGTGAAAATGGAAAATTGATAGATCTCGTGGGAAATGAAGGAGGAATCAGACCTGTAGTTTCGAGCTCAGAGGCACCACTCCGTGATCTTGCGCGTGAACCGTCAGCCAATACCCGTTTTTCGTCTCGATGTCCAGCACCGCTTTGGTCCGTATATTTCCTGCAACATAGAAATGTCCTCACGTTACACAGAATTCCATCAAGAATGTTATACCTGCATTTTTGGCCAACGACGGTTTTAATTAAATTCCCAGCAATGAAAATGAGAAGGGTTAAAGAGCGGAAAGACCGCCGAATATATCTCAACAATTTTCATAACCACTTGGGGTAGCGCACTGCGGAAGAAACAGGGAATAATTAATTTCGGCATGAAAACGTTACGTATAATTTATTGCCATTTAGCTTAGAGACAGATGTAAAGAGCAGGGCAGCGAGGTTCCAGAAGTCCCTGGAGACTGAAGAGAAACCGAGATTCGACGACTTCGCGCCAGGCTGACTCCTAAACTTCATTTACATCCACCCTTGGCTCTGCTTTCTTGCGCCATAAGCCCGTGGCTTCCTCTCATTCGTTCTAATTTTAATTGCTCACGCTATCTGAACATGGCATGCGCGTTCATCGCCGAGTATCTAACTGTCCTGCAATTATATTTGTCCCGAAACACGAAACAATAGCAAAACTAAATTAAATAACGCTGCTTCGTGGAAATTTATCCTCTTTGCGGAGAAAGTTTTTATTTCTACTGATTGATGAAAACTAGAGTAGTAACATGAGCTTCCAAAAATTGTTTTTCAGTCATAAAAAATAAATTGAAGTGTATACAACGATATTGACGTTGCAGAGTTTTCGAAAGTTCTAGACGGGAAAATACTCTTCTTCTTTTAATTTGGAAGAAACGAAATTAATTATCCAACACCAATTAATGTTCAATTAAAGGTAATGAAGTGAAAGTGACTTCAAGAGAAATATTTTAGTCCATGACTAATAAAAATTTAATAAGCGGGACGAAAATGTAATAGCAATTTAAAAATACCAACAGGGATGCTTTATTTACTTTTGGATTATGGAGACTAATAAATTTACATAAAATAACGGATTTAATACATAAAATAACGGATTTGTGTAATAATATTGGACTTAAAATTTCCAAAATTGTTCAACCTCGCAAAAGCTTCGGCGGATTTGAACGCAGAGCTTCTTGGATGATCGTAATTGGCGAAATGGTAGATAAAGTAATGCTTGGGGTACTTTTGATTAGCTATCGTAAATCATGCCTAAGCTTTCTTAATCTCTTCACGGGAGATAAAAGAAATTCCGAGAGGTTGAAATTGTTTCCGATAAAAA
>JABFQM010002666.1:0-14276 GCA_022816865.1 Zelostemma sp. ZL-2020 | reverse complement strand
CATTTGATACTGATTGATACCTCTGTATATATTGACCTCTACATTCATTAGCAGGCTTTTATACTGCATTCACTCGACTTTTAATTATTGTAGTGAACGAAGATCAAATCAAGTTTATAATTGATATTGAAACAATGATGTTAATTTTTTGTATTGTTTAAAGTGATAAGGGTTACAAATAAACCGACGCACTATAAATATGATAAGTTACATGTTTTTTCTGAGGTAATATGTACAAATGACGAGATAACGCAAAATCATCAATTGAATCTTAAATTTACAAGTCAACAGGAAAAACCGAATTTTCTATTTCAACCGGAAAAATGAGGTTTAAAAAATCGACGCCCCTCGTTAAATCGATTGAAAAGTTAATCAGCATCTGGAAACGTTTGAAATTGATTAAATCATCGTGGAGAATCAGGATTTTTTACTCAACATTTTTCTCGGCGCATGAATGGAATGTAAAATACCAGTCACTCATTATAATACATCTTTGATTCGCAAGTGCTGTAATCGTTGCAGCTTTAATCGACCAACATGCGCAAACAATATTTTACACGTTTTTCTTGTTGGGATCGTCAAGTCTTGACACTTCCGAACGTACTTAGCGGAAAAGTTCCCATTAATTTTTTAATACAATAATAAAACATCGAATGCATTTTTGAATGATGGATTTGATACGTCCGGAATAATTAGGATAACAAGGAATATTTTAATGACCTAGATATGATTGTTCATGTCAAAAATACAGATTCAAAAACACGCAGTTCGTAAAAATCGATAAAAACCTGAATCGTTTGACGTAGACTTTCCTCCCGCGAAAAATTAAATATCTTACGTTTAAAAATCTCCTACACGTACTTGATTTACAAATTCTATCGAACGATGTTGTACGAGCTACTTTTTTTAATACTTACAATAGTGCAATATTCAGATACATCGTTGGTACAAAAAATCATTTCCTAATGTTTTTTCACGTATAATTGTTTTACTATCTTGCATTAAATTGTTCCTTTCTTTGAGCATTTGGATAAAGCTTGCAGGTACATTATTCTAATAAATTTTATCCTCGTGTAATTTTGCAGAAAGAAAACATCGAGAATCTTCATTTACAGTCTGCACGAATTTACGTTATATTCGACGCCTTCTTCCTTCTAAACCCAATTTTTGAAGACAATTGAATGCTTTCTTCGAATACAATTACGCAGTAAATATAATTTCGAAAAGTCTCGTGGACAAAGAAAATCTACACGCTTCCTGTATCGGAAAATCACAATTTAAATATAAACTGGCGTCTGTGAAACGCGCTATTGATTCACTAAAACTTACGCGATTGCAAATCACGAAACAATGGAGAGCAATTCTAATTATACTTAAAATCTCCCTACTGCATAATTAATGTCCAGAAAAGGCACTTTCTTCCTCTTAAGTACAGGACATTTTCATAATCATCGGAAGCCTCGGGCTGGAGGAGTTTTATTTCGTGTATTTTGCATTCGCGTTGAATAATGGAAAAGGAATAAATCACACCTGAAGTGTCACTTAGGCCACGTTACATTTCAGCAACGAGACTATCACATATGCATTTTGTCGGTCGATTGCACTTCAGACCTTATCGGCCTTTTCTATATCGTCCGTGGAAATAGAATTTATTATCTTATCATTTATTTTTTCCATTTCTGATTCGATCCTGTACGAACTGGATTCGGAATCTACCGCCGTGTAAGCTTCGTTGTGCATCGGCAAAACACCTGAATTTGCGTCCTCGATGGCTTTCCTTAGCTACGTTCGGGATGAAACCAGTTACATCGTATCTTATCATCATAAACAGTACGAAATATTTAGCAATACTTGCCTCTTTCAAGCCCACCACACCTACTAATCTACCAATTGCAGTTACGTAAGCGTGATTGACACCGACCATGCTGAATAGACTGTGAACCTTGAGCAGTGACGTTCTTTCGACGAGTTGAAAGGGCGCCGGATCGATATGACATCTTGAGAAATCCACTTCGAGTGCCATTTCACTTTCCTCCCACAATTTCTGGTCCTCGGGAGACATATCGATGACCCTCTCGCGTGGCTAAAAATATCGCGTTTCGTTATTCGCAAATTTCCCGGTTTTATCGACTCTCTCGTTTTCTATTACCAGTTGAACTTTTTTGGAACCCGAAGGAGTGAGTGGCAACATCGGGCGATGAATCTGAGCGTTCTCGCCGATGCTGTTGCGCCTCTCTCCCATGGTTCCGGAACACATTTCCGGGTCCGGGTCCACGTCCTGGAGAGTCGCGGATTTCCGGAAAATGGCTTCGAAGGCGAGTCTTATCCTGATTGAAAATTCGGGGTAAATGAGTCGATGGCTCGGAAGTGACGATGATTTTAAAAAACGGCAGGAAATGTTTGCGCCAGTACCTGCTTTCGGCACCTGTTACAGTTGTGTACGGTGTTACGGCCGGGCTTGCGAGCGGACTGAACCCTTTGAGCGTGAATGAATTAGTCTTCTTCAAAATAGATTTCTTGGGCTGCGAGCCAAACACCGGGGTATGACACGTGCGCTGTAATCATAAGTTTCGTCGTTAATTGCGATCTTGTTATTCAACGAATAAATTTCGCAAATTGCGCAAATTTCATGCACTTACGCGTTCCAGAGCCAAGCCGTTGTTGCCCGTCGTAGTTAAATCAGTGGTGCTCTGCCTCTGCATTTTCAAGATATCCGGAGCCGGAATGACTTCGAATCTGGAAGGTCTTCTGGTTCTTTCTTCTCGCAATTTCCTCTCCATTTCCTCGATCGCTCTTTCCTCCGCTTCTTTGCGCAACATCTGCGCCACCTGGATTTTAAAAAGATTTTTTAGGATTTGGATAGAGTTTTTTTTTCGATTTCTTTTTTACCTGTAGTCTTCTTTCGCGACCGATGTGCTTTTCGATCAGCTTTATTAATTCCAGTCTTTGTATGGATCCAAGTAGTATCATGGAATCCGGGTGATCCACTAATGGAAATCCTCGCAATTTCTTATTCCCTTTTAGTATCTCTTTGAGATTTTGATAAGAAATTCCGTGCCATATGTACTTCACGTCTCGGACCATGAAATCCTCAACGTAAATATTGTACATGCCTATAAACAATCGTTAAATTAGTTATGCAGGTTTTTAATCCAAACTCCCTTGTCCAAGAAAAGTGTTCGGAACTTTTTGTCTTTACAATATGACAAAATGGACTCTCTAAACTTAGAATTTGAAACGTGATTATATTATTTAGCGGAGTATTGATTTACTAAAATATTGAAGTATTAGAAATCTAGTATTGCCGATATTCGTCCTTACCAATTTTCCCAAAGAAAGGCTTTGTAAAACAGCGACTGATTTAATTCACCGCGGGAAATTGGATCGTGAAATAATGTCTTGTAAGTGTAATTACCTGAGCTAGAAGGCAACAGATCTGGCAGATAAGGTAACTTTTTGATAAGAATGATGCTGTCGTAAATACTCGGTTGTAAAAGAGCGGCGATGGCATTGCTAATTAAAACGGCAATCATTATAGGGACTATGTGAGTGATTTGCCCGGTCATCTCGAAAATAATGACGCTTACGGAAATGGTGTGAGTCACTGCCCCGGAAAATGCAGCCGCACCCACTGTGGCATAACCGCCTGAAAAAAATCACGAAGTTTCACCTGCGTCTCGCTTCTCGAGCATCGATCGATTCTTCAACGATAAAAATGTTTACCTGGAATTATAGGAGCTATGGTTCCGCCATATCTTACCCCGTTGGGAAACCACAAGGACATTCCTTCGCCAACTGCTCTTCCTAACGCGGCACCGATTT
This sequence comes from Zelostemma sp. ZL-2020, assembly GCA_022816865.1. Taxonomy (NCBI): domain Eukaryota; kingdom Metazoa; phylum Arthropoda; class Insecta; order Hymenoptera; family Platygastridae; genus Zelostemma; species Zelostemma sp. ZL-2020. The sequence continues at coordinate 10,454 of JABFQM010002666.1, read as the reverse complement.
TGAAAACCGGTATAAAAATACCGGAAGGCACCGGCACGGTCGAACTCACGATAGAAAATACGAACTGCGAAAGAAATGAGAAAAATGGATTCTTCTGGAAGGCAGTTGGATTCTTCTAGAAAATGCAAGACTCACAGTTATGAACGTAAAACTGAGAAGTCCAACGAAGATGTCCGACTGCGGCGTCGTCCAGTGTTTGACAATGTTGATCTCCTCGACCGTGAGATCATCTTTGATCCAAGAGAAATTCGTGAAGAGGCCGTGCATCTGATCGTGCGTGTTCAAGTCGCCAGCCATGAACTTGCCGAGGCCCAATGGGAATGAAACCGACGAAACCATCAGAGCAACGATGCCAGGATATAAGAAACGGCTGGAAACACGCATCAATAAAAATCTCATCTACATTTACAATTCAGGCATAAACTGAAACGCACTCACTTCTTCTGAAGAAAGGTGTTCATGCTTTTGTTCTTCCGCATGAAGATGACATATTGTCGGTGCAACCAAACGAAAAATGAACCCATCAAGCCGCAACCGACGCCGATCAACGCGAAGACGATGAGTTCCTGGGGATCGAACGGAAAGTCCATGGTGAAGTTCGTGGCGAACATGGCGGTGATGGTCTGCTCCTTTTGGAACCAGATGTGCAGGAGGCGAAACATCGTAGCGCCGCAGACGGCGGCGAAGAAGCCTCTCCAGTAGTTTCTCACGGGGAAATAGACGGTGGTGACCTCGATGCTGAAGAGGACACCGCCGATGGGAGCAGCGAAGCAGGAAGCGACGCCAACGGCGCAGGCTGCGGCCAGCATCTCGCAGTTTCTGCTTTCGTTCTCGTAGATGCCTTGAAAGCTCGTCACGAGCTTCGAGAGAAGAGTCGCGACGATACTAGCAATGTGGACGAAGGGACCTTCTTTGCCCAGTGGCAATCCGGAACCAAGAGTCGCGGTCAGACCGATGACCTTGGCTACTAAAGTGCGGAACGTCAGGTACTCCTTGAGAGCGACTCCGCGCAAGATCGTCTTCATCTCCGGGATTCCAGAACCTATACTTTGGGGAGCTACTATGTGGACAAATCCCGCGCTGAAAAGGATCAGGCAAACGGGGAGGGAAATCCATGCCAGGTACTGAAGCACCGGTTGCGAGGTCAGATCCTGGTAAAGCCATATCCTGGCTGGTTTAAAAAATGGGTTTAGTCGAAGTCGGTGACGAGCGTATCAATGAAGATGACTTTGTGAATGGTCGAGATCTTGTTGAAAAAATGAGATGATTACTTCTGATCTTGAGATCGAACGATTACGGATTTCGCATGCTCACTAACCGTCATTGCACATGGAAATCCCGCGGTCCATCACGTAACTTAGGACTGCCATGATGACGCCTAAAAGAGCCAGGAAGATCCAGTCTTCTCCGAGACGCGCTCCCGTGTGCCTCCATCCGAAGGCCAGCGCGGATAAAAGTTTCCTGCATAACGGACTTCGTCTCGACTTTCGGAAATCTTCCCCTCGGGCTTTGTCGAACTTTTTTCTCGATTTTTCGCTTAGCTTGACGCGCTTCGCTTCCTCTTTTGCGTAATCTCCCAGGTCCTTCGTGTAGCGACCATACATCTAGGGTAAAATTCTTTTTAGTAAAAGTTAAATGAGCGTTACGAATGAGATGAAACATCGAAGTTTTGACACCTCGTACCGTTCGTCGAAAGGGTAGACAATGGATTGAGATCTTGTAATCTAAAGAACAGAAAATCCTCCTGTCGGTTTGTCTTGGACATTAATGCCACGGATTATTTAGATTTCGTTTCAGGCTTCTTAGCAATGTTTAGTTATTCTGATGTTTGTGAATTAATGGATCATTTAACATCGCGCTTTGTAAAAAGCGACGAATTGATTCGAATAATCACGTTTTACGGTACACTGCGCGCTTTTTGCACGATATTTAATTAGAATGGATGTTTCTATAATTAAAGCAACATGCGTCTCAACTAACATTGCATCATGCTGCTTATTTCTTCCTCACATACCAAGGAAAATCAAAATTCTTTCCGATTCTGCGGTATTGATTGTTTATTTAATATTGGTTTTCTACTGTTTTCTTTCAGTGCCTTCGCTACTTCGCTAATTGAGCCTGTATTTAACTTACAAGATAGTCATCATTACAAACGAAGTAAGACCTGTTGAGAACAACGGCCGCACTGGAAAAAACGATGACGTTGATGAATCTCAAATCAACTTTATCGAAATGATGTGAATAACATTGAAAAGTGAACCTTATTTTTAATGCTGTACCAATAGCACTTTCTTGTTGGGGCAACATATTTCAATGACCTAGCATTATTTTATTCCAGTGCGGTGCGTGAAAAGAAAAAAAATGTATCGTCCGTGGTCACCGTAATCAAGTCACAAAAGCGAGGTATCCGAAATGACCCAAAAACATATCAAGCGCGAACATTTCCTTGTCAATACGAGCATGGTACTCGTCCCGTGAAATTAAAACCCTTCATTTCCCGTACGTTAACGAGTGCTTTTGTTTCCGCGCGATTATCTCGAATGCAAAATTGTGATACTGACCGACTGGTTTTTCAAAGCTCAACTGATCCCTGGTCTGAATTTGCCGAAATTTGGCAAGATTGCAAACTCATATTTTTAGCCACCAGCAGTCGTTGAAGCATCTCATCCCGAGTGTCTCGGTCTTGTTATTGTTGTCAACGTTTTTATTGTTTTATCGATAATATGCTGGTTTCAAAATTAAGGTAATCGGTTGGAAGACATCTTCGAAAAGGTGTCTTCGATCGAACCATTTTGCATTAACAAGCAAGTGTAAAAAATTCAGATCTTCGGCCGTTAAATTGTTCGAATATCGTAAATTTGGTAAATTTACTTGCTGGTTTGGGTATTCCTATCCGGAAAACTGCCGCGTAGCCTTCCTCATGAAGAGCCTTGACACTGACTAACGCGTAACGATTGATAGATAATGCGTTTGGCAGCTTCGATCGGCAAGGTGTGACTTTTCGGATGATATAAAAATAACCAACCGTCTATTTAAACATCAAATGCCGCAAAAAAGTGTCAGGCATTCGACTTTTATAACGACAGATAAAAACCGAAGGATTCCTTTTCATCTCTATGAATTCCATGATTATTTCCGTTCGGAAAAGAATGTCAAGCTCGCTCGACAAATTTTTTGCTGGGAAGAAACGGCTCGTGATTTTTGAATTTTGATATGGCGAAGTGTGCAATTTCTCCGCTCCGGTGAACTTGTTCAACGAAGATCTCAGCGGTATTAAATAACGCTCACGGAAAAGCAGGTTATCACTTGATGCTTTGCATGTGTAGATAGCAAAATGCGATGTGCGAAGAACACAGTAACACGCCAGCAGTTCGCTATTATGCCCGTCACGCAAACTTCAAATGCTTAACGAGTCCTTTAATAGTCATTCAGATCATGAAAGCATCGCTCATAAAATCTATGCAAACATGACAGCAAATGATGACGATGGATTAATCTGCATCGGTTGCAACGATTTTAGAAATGAAACGGACAGTTCGAGTGCGTCAATTTAACGAATCTTTTCTAGATAAAACGATTTCGATTACGAATCACATCAATGAATGCACGGAATTCATAAACATTGTAGCTTGATCTTATTTGTAAAACTTCCGGAACCTAATATCACGGGTCGCGCATGAATATTAAATAATTTAGATAATCTTTCTCAATTGACCATCGCAAGTTAATCGCGAATGTAAAAAATTGCTCCGAGCGGTGTAACGCATTGTTCATGATGATTAATGAACCAATTGCCTGCTCGAAGACTCGGGATTCTTGCATGAAAAATGAAGAAAAATTATTCAAAATTCAAGGCCGCGACAATTTGAAATGTAACTCTCTGAAAAAGCGGCGTATTCAAATTCATTGCAGTCAATACGAATCGGGATACGAGTTTCTGAAAGAATCGGAAAAACATGCAAATCGTTGGAAAAAATTAGCACGCTGCTCTTTCAGCGCTAACAAATGTGGGGCGATTGTGTCATAACGCAGGCGCGAAATTTTTGCGGCAAATAAATCAGTTCCCTTTAAAATGAGCCCGCGTTTACAGGCATTTGCGCTTGCAAGCACACGTGACGCGACGTGCGTGTGGGCAAGGCCAGTGCAACAAACCAAGGCTGATTCGCGTGTTCGTGCGAAATATGTGGTCAACGGGACCACGTCACGTGGTCACGCTGCGACTCCCGAATGTTGACTTTTATTATACCGCGTGAGCTTTTCGATCGATAAAATCCGAATGAGTCAGTTCGTATTTCTGAAATCGGAGCGTGGTTCTCAACTTTGTCGCGATGCAAAACTGAAAATTTTCATTTGCACTTCAGAATGGATTTAGAGCGAATTTTAATCTCTTTCGGTGTTTTGGCAGAGCACCAAAGGTCGAGCAATGGTTTACGAGCGGCAAAAATCGCTCATTCTTGAAACCGAACATTCGGCGTTGCGCGCCAATGATTTTCATCAATCTTTTCTTTCATCGACGAAATGTTGCACGGAATGAACGAATTGAACAATCAATTTCGTTCGGACTGTCGAAACAACAGATTCGAATAGCGACTCGTACGAGATGTTGCAAAAGCAACGTCACTTGGCAAGCGGACTGATCTAGTCTTTGTCTGGGAATAGTCTAGCGATTTACCAACAGCGAGGCAAACAGTCGCGTTCATTGGCATTTATCATCGTGTTTGCGCAGTGACAATTGTACTTTCATGCTCAATAAATTTCATCTAATTCGCGCTACTTTTTAATGCGATTACCAGCTTTCGTCTCGCTGTTTTTCTGCATGCACAAGGAAAAAATCGAGCTTACAAAAAAGTCGAAGGGGTCGAAATCCTGCTGCTCATCGTCGTTAAACGAAGGAGGGCAAGGGTAGAACGCCTGCGAGGGCCTGACGAAAAAAACAATCGAATTCGAGAACGTTCGTCTGCCTGCATAACGTAAAATCTACTTAAACGCACTGTACCTGTGCGGGCCGTTTTTACGCTTTGCTTTCAGCTTCGTCATGACTTTCGAAAATTCCTCCCATTCCTTGTCGACTTCCTCCTCGCTACCTTCCGGGAAGAGGACCAAATTCTCTCCCAATTGTTCCTTCTTCGCCGCCTGATTGGCCATGCCGACAATTGATGAGCTTCGCTTTATAAACTCTCAACCGCTCTCTGTCTTCGCATTGCTCTTATTTAATTCAATCTCGCTTCAGCAGCGACGACTTTCATCTAATTATCTGATAGAATCGGGGAGGCGATTTTCAAGGGACGTGTGTCTAGTTGCGCGCTTCCGGTTCCCATAGAATTCACGCTGCGACAGACCATTTCTCCCGCGAGAGACTCTTGCGAAGAGCAACGGATTGGTACTGACCTTTTATCAGTCTTGGAGAGAGATTGGACACAGTCCGGCACATCTCTGGCTTGTGGGTCAATTTGCAAGCTCATTAGCCTAACCAATGCATTGTCCCTCGCAGTACAAATCGCTTGCTAGTCATATATCACTGAATACCTCGCCTCCCGCGTTATTTTATTCATTTTTAAGTTGAAGTTTTGCAAAACGCATCTCACGGTGTATCGGTTCTGCGTTTTCATTTATCATTATTTGACTCTTCGTAAGACTGCTTTTTTCCGGCCGGTAATTTTATGAAATATCGGGATCATTGCTTCTGAAAATTTAACGCGTTGTCGATTTGTTGGAATGGCATATCGAAGATGTTATCAGGGTAGTTTTGGATGCGCTGTAAATTCTACAATGAGACGTCATTGGAAGAATTCGCTGCGACGACTGTACGAGGTTGTTTGATAATGGTCCACTTCCCTTGACGAGGGATCGTAGGAAGCTGACTTCAAAGTCACGAGTCATCATTGGCCGAAATTACCTTATTTATCTTGTCTTACCGACGTGGATCCGAGTTGAAACGGAGCAACGATCTCTCCCGAAGGAAATACCTACTTCTTAATTGAATTCGGAGTAAACGGGCTAATCGTGAGAATCGACTACGGCGGTTTTGAATGCACTGGATGCGATCATAATACGCAATTAAAGTGATCGTACATGAAGAGTTACGAATTGTTTCCCTACCAAACGTTGTTATTTACGATCCCGACGGAATTTCAAAGAGTACCGGCTCGAAGCTCACTTTTATTTCGATAAATTACACGTTCAATTACAAAAGATTTATTGGGACATTGTGCCGTTTTTTATTTGACATTAACAAAAGTTTGGTAGTCGTTTTTTCGATAACATTTTCTCTTGTTAAAAAGTGATTTATTGTTGTTTGTTTTCTTGTTTTATTTTCGAAGATTTTTCATTATTCAACGTCAAGAATTTGAGGGAGAAAAAATATACGTATTGTTGGTTCCAATCAGTTTTTTGTATGTTTTTTTTGTATTTGTCTAATTAAATAGTTACTCATTTTCCAAAATGTTTAGAATCGAACTTTTCATTCAGCTTCGTTGATTTTGAAAATGTTTAAGTCGTGTAGCAATCAAAATTGATTATTTTCGCGGTTATTGCACCTGGAAATGTGTAGAATTACGTTTTGTGTTCGGAAATGGCGAATGATGATTGCAGCATAATGTAGAACAATTACTGTAATGAGTCTATTGAAATAACTCAAAGTTCATTATCCCTCGTCTGAATTTCGCATAAACATTAAACGATTCACTATCAAATTTGTATTAACAACAAAGTCAGCGGCAACTTTGATTAATGTACATCTGTGATTCACTCTGCAAACACGATGTGTAATGATTTTCGTGCCAGATGTTACGACAACAATACTTTTTCATCCTTAATTTTTTCACTTTGACTTCGATGTCTGCAACAACAGCTCATGATTTAAAATAAATAGCGGCTCGAATACAAAATTTTTTCCTCCATAAAAACATAAATAATGATGTATCGTCGTAATGTTTAATTTGCCCATAACATTTTAATCGACCCGAGATAGAGGACGACAAATATAACGTTAAAAGCCATTAATATTGGAAATTTGTTATCTTCATTACAACATAAATGTGTATTACGTCAGGGCCAAATTATGTTCGAGTTTTTCTACTGGAATGATACCGATACACATAATGTAACAGAGCTTCAAGATCAAGGTTGCCATTGTCTTCAGCGATGCTCGAATCGTGGATTGAATGTTACGTCACCGCTGAATGCGGTAAACATTTGTTCTCCAGAATAATTGAATTACATAAAATAAAACGACTCGTGATATTAAAACTCGAGACGACGAAGATTGCATTTCTGGTCTGTCAAGTAATGTTTTGCCATAAAAACACAATAAAGAACTCACAACTTAATTGCGAAGCGCTGATGGACAGCGAATTCATTTTTTTATTCAAATAACTTTTATTGTTCGGTGTTCAACGCGGTATGAAAAGTGCACCTCGACTATTCCTTTAGTTTCCATTTGTCGTTGAAAAAGTGAAAAAATACATTATATTTCATGGCATCGTCTTCGTATCTTAAATCTATATATCAAAATATATTATCTATGAATTCAGCGACATCACTTTTTTACGATAGAGATAACAATGCTCAAACATGCGTGTCGCGCGTGGCACACTTGCCGCTTTAATATTTCATTCGCTAAATATTTATAAGAAGCTAATACGTTACGCAAACGCAAACACGTTACAAAATTTTCAGAGTGACTGTATTACAGCGTCGATGTTCAAAAAATGCTCTCGCATTGCGCAACCTTTAATCCTTTCCACCGTGACAATAAAACCTAAAATCACAAGTCCGGAATCATTTTCCGCGCGGGAATTAATACTTTCCCTGCACTAATTTCATCGGCGCGACGCCGATTTGCCTTGCAAACTGCTCGGAATTTCTAATTTGGTTTTCGTGGTACTTGATCCCTCCTCTCTTATCAGCCTCGGCCATAGCAATTTTTTCGGGATCACCAGGGATCAAAACATTCTTGTCCCCCGCTTTCGGCAGCTCCCTGAGTTGCTTCAACAGATGAGCCAGCCGATCTTTCGAACCCGATGCGAAAACCTCCGGATTTATGGCCATGAAACAATGCCCCAAATTCGCAATTTTACCGCCCTCTTTCCACTTTCTTATGTTCGGTCCATAATTAGATCCGCTGAGAATTCCACAGAGCAATTCCACCATCAGGCCAAGGCCGTAACCCTTGAATCCAGAGTTTATTTCTTCTCCGCCCAGCGGCATCAGTAAACTCGCGTCGAAGGCTTCTGCGGGATCCGTCGTCATTTTCCCGTCTTTACCGAGACCCCAGCCAAGAGGTATGCTTTCCCCTTTTCTTTTAGCCAGCTCGATTTTTCCTACGGCCACTGCTGTCGTGGCCATGTCTAATACGAATTGGTCCTCGCCAGAGGCGCTCATTCCCATGGACAATGGATTAGTTCCAAGAGCACTCATCACGCTTCTCGTAGGGACCATCAAAGGACTTGTATTAGTGCAGCTGAAGCCAATCATGTCGCTCTCCATGGCCATCAACGTGTAAAAACCTACGAATAATTGCATAATTTTTTTTCGTTCCGCATCAGAAAGACTTTTCATGTTAATTATGGGTTTTTACCGCAGATGCCGTAATGGTTAGAACCCCTAGCTACAACCATGCCAATCCCAAACTTCTGGGCCTTCTCGATCGCCAATTTCATGCTGAAGTTGCCCACGCACTGTCCAAGAGCATTGTTTCCTTCCACCACGGCGATTGCCTGCGAAAGAAACGTTTGAGTCTCGGGAAATTGCGAGAATCTATCGTAAGGAGGTCGCTAATTCAAAGCAAACGTTGAGTTATTTCATGCGGCAATTTATACCTGGAAATCTTGGGCTACTTCAGGCTTGGCGGCAGGATCAGTGAGCTTCGTGTCGATTTCTTGGACGTACATTTGCATTCTGTTGAGGCCGTGGCTGAAATGTCCTCTGTAGTCGGCGATCATCAAATGTTCTCCGACGACCGATGCATCCTCGGCGGTCGCGCCTGCTTTTTTCATGCACTCGCTGACGAATCTCACCACGTCCTCCTTGGGCACGACCATGCCGTCGTATTTGACCTTGTCCGAGCTGCATTGCGACATTTGCGGGTTTTGGAAAAACTTCCCGAGCCGCGGCGTCGCTCGAATTCGGATGCAGAAGTTGATAGCGTTCCTCAGAAGCATTTTGACCGTTGATTGTCTTCTCTTATCTTTTATTTAGATTCTACTATCCTTTCTGAGTAGAAATGTGGTTGATTCATGCGTTTCGAGACGCCACCTCGTACTGGAAACGCGGACTATAGTGAAGCTAGAGACGAGGCTTATCTTTTTTCGGTGAAAGTTTGAAGATAACGGGGCATTTACTACGTGTCGTTGACTAGGAAAGATTGCTTTTCAGCTTTTCACAGTTTCTTCGTTGATATCTGACGATTTTAAGTCTCTCGTTTTATTGAAACAAGAAATTATAGACACGATCGAGTTTTCGGATACCCACGAAATGTAAGTTATTTGTTATCGCGAAACTCACTCACGCCGGCGTAATGTGCTTCGATAATAACCTACTTTATTCGTCCAACAATCAACCTGGAATCATATCGAACGATAATAAAATCGAGCAAGGTCAAAAAATCGGGCTTGGCGATAATCATTTTAATGCGATACTTTCACTTCTTCAATGCCTCGGCACTTCGTTTTCCGTATCTTCGAATCAATAACGAAAATTCGCGACGAATTTGACAAGCGACCTAATTTGTTTTTATTAATATTTTTCTTTACCGACAGAAAAAGAGAGGCGAATATTTTTGTCTTCTTCTATCGATATCGTATCTTTGTTTTGTAAAACAATCATTATGCAATAACGAGCTGGCATTTGTGATCTTGCTACTTATTACACTGTACATACAACTCAGGTCAACGATAAAACAGGTTTCGAGGACATGAAAACAAACTGCAAACGAAGAGCTCGATTCGATTCATTTTTTCTTTCATTGTTTCGTGCCGCTGTGAAAGGATTGAACCCAAAATTTACCAATGAAAAAAATTGTGATGTTTTTCATTCAAATTGTTCCGTGAAAATTAACCCACGTACAATACATCACTGCTGTTTCATAGTACATTTGTACGCGATTACATAACGCTTTAACGGACGAAAAATCCAATCGGATCGAGTAGCAGTTACAACCGAGCGATGCTCAGACGTGGAATTTCAATTAATTGTTGATAAAATTTCGTTGAACTGGCGGTTTTCGTTTCACTGATATGCACTCGACATCTTCGCGTCGAACTCGGGCGATTACCCAGCTTGAATATATGTGAAGCGACGAGCCTCGTGACGTTTTCCTGACGTCATTAATTCACATGCAGCGCCAGTTTCAAGCTTGGTAAAAGCGCGATCGGAAAATAGACGATTCCTTGGTACTTAATAATCGATTGATAAAAGTAAATAAAGTCGACGATGCGGCGTCTTTGTTAGCCACG
>JABFQM010002665.1:0-14276 GCA_022816865.1 Zelostemma sp. ZL-2020 | reverse complement strand
TTCGGTTCACACAATTTGCTCTTAAAACGTAGACTCGCATGTGTTTTTTTAGCAATTTCAATATCGAAAAGTAACTTAACTTTTCTCGATACAAAAGTTAAAAGTTACAGTTTTTTTTGAACTTAGTTAAGTTACAAGTTAAGCCGAAAAAAGTAACTAAGTTAAGTTAAAAGTTACTTAACTTTTAACTTTTAACTTAACTTTTAACTGGTAAGTTAAGTTACTACCCAACCTTGGTAATTACAATATTCTGTTGAGGAGAGACCTGATTAGTTTCTATTTTTAAAAAAACATAACGAGCGGAAAATGCCTGTGAAGCAATAATAATTACCAAGCAACGTAATTTGGAAATAGTTTTATCAATCGGAGTTTCCAACCGGAATTACCAAAGAATTTGGGCGAATGGATTTTCCAAACTTTTTTTCCAGATCAAATTGTTATAAAAAGAGCACTGAATTCATCCACGATCCAAAAGCATCGTCATTCAAAAAAGTTGAGAACGTGTAATGTTCGCTTTTTGCATTCATGAATAAAAAGCACTATGTAAGATTGCAATATAAATAATTTGTTCGTCTACAATGTTAAAAGTTTGACGTGGGCTCATTTCATTTTTTTATTATATTCATTTTCCCAAGCTTTTTAAAGCGAACTTTTCGAGTAATATTTTACTGTCATTTTGAGATGTCGGAAATAAAAAATTTCTAGACAAAAACAGTCTGTTGTATCTCAAAAATGACTGCACAAGTGTTTCAAAAGTAACTACCAGTTTTTTAGTGTGAACTTTAGAATAAGGGATACTTCCGATATTTTTTTGAATAATGCTTGATTAAGACAAACGAAATATCAAATAATACCTGATTTACAGCTTAATTTGATTTTTTCACTCTTCCTTTCCTCCTATACAATTATACAATTTTCTGATCACAATGGAACACTCAACAAGAAATTAATGAATGAAGTCTGGATTCTGTCTGGACCGAACATTCTTTCGATTCCTCAATAGTTTTGACACTATTTGAAAGGTAAAGAGTGAAGGAAGGAAATAAATTAATGATTGTCATAATATAAAAGTCGTTAAAATACATACATTTCATAGGCTGACAAAGATACAAAATAAGCCATTAGGCTTATCGAGTATCTCAATTAAGTGCCTTCGTGTCGACCATTCGTAACTTGAGAAAATTAATTTTCAGAATGACATAATTGTATTTGACCTGATTATTGCTCTACTAGTTCTACTTTATTTAACGATAAATTATATTCGGAAAATTTTTTTTTGATTAACCAATAGAAATTTGAACGATAATTGATAACGTTAAACTAAATTGCCCTTAAAAACGTACAAATGTTAATTAAATTCCAGTTAATATCATCTGATTATTAGTGGAATACATGCTCAATGATTGAAAAATGGAGCAAGTCCAAGATGGATCAAGTTGACTTTGACTTGCTTCGGTCGAAGATGGAAGAAGTTCAACTGATCATAAAAGTTATTTTTCACTTGGAAATCAGCGTTTGAATTTCGAATTTTGCTTAGGTCCAAAAAAAATTACTGAGACATTTACCTCATGGTGAATAATTAATTAATTAAATTTTAATTTTGGTCCATTACTGGGTCATTTACCTTATGATTATCATCTTCATTCATTGATCAATTGAATACATTCATTAATTGAATACTACAAATTCGTACTGAAAACATCTGTTTCAGTTTAAAGGATCATCAGATTTCGTTAAGAAAATGTAGATATCATTGGTACTCTGGCAATTACTAGAAACTTACTTTGACTAGAAATTTTCCGTGCAGATGTTACACATGCACGATACAATTTCTGCCGGAAAATTGCTCGAGTGTCATTTCCCCCGACATACACGCGTGAAACATCGCTTGAACAAATATTGTTCGTATTATCTTAAGGTCTCTTCAGGTTGTAATGTGAGACGAGCTTGATGGGAATGTAGCAGATGATGCACTCGGAGTATTGTGCCCATATGTATATGTGTAATGCATGTTCTTTACAAGGCTAGTACAAGAAGCGACCATTGGGAATAAGGGGGTATTCGCACAATGCTACTAACCCAAAGGACTCTATAGAGCTGTCTTTCATTCTCCGTGTCTCAAGACTCGGCCAGAGAGGTTACCCCAGCTACACTGTGTCCAAATCGAACACCGCGAGTTTTCTACACGAACCCGCCTTGTTGGTGAGAAGAAGGATGAAGGACATGCTTTTTCCGTCCCTCTTACCCACACGAACGAGTCTCGCGTCCGTGTGTAAAGACACGCGCGCGGGTGAAACCCGGAACACTTTGGAAAAACGTGAAACCGTAAAACGTAAGAGTTATTCATCCAGTTGGAAATTTCTTACGTTTTACGTTTTTCCTATGTGTCCCGGGCTTGACACGCTCACTCCGTCGCTCGCACTAACACCGAACGAGCCGTAAGTGTGATAAGAGGAAGTTGAAAATGCGTGTCTTCTTGCTCACTCTCGACTACCTGCAGCGTGAGTCACGGAACTCTCATTCATAGAAAAAATTGATGATCAAAATTCCTTAAACGGATCACCTGAAATGCAAGCTTCAGACTCTTCGGTTTCAGCCCTTTTCGAGATCCGAAAAAGGGCATAATTTGTAAACTTACAGATGAAGGATAAAAGATGCTCTCGATTTCGAAATGTAATTACATCGAAATGTCAGAGATCTGATTTCCAGAGAAGATCTCGCGAGGAAATGGAATGAGAGGAGTGCAAATTTTTTCTCCGAGCAACCGAAGAGCAACGTAAGCGATCAACGTGTCAGCGCCACCGGCATGCATTCTATAGGGTTAAGGGAGAGGTCATCGATTAAGATAGCTGTCTGTTCTACATGTATATATTTTTCTCCCTCGAAGCTTCTTCTTGCCAACTTCCCGTCAACGATGAACGCGATGTACTTATTCCCATTGCCATTTTTATCACAAAAAATCGTTTTTTTACCCAATTCAGTACCTAGATCCTTCGATTTACCTATTCCCAGTTTTAATCCTTCCCTTTTGATTCACAAGAGCAAGCAAAGAAAGATCACCGCGCTAACGAATCGCAAGACGTACGTAGCTCGACAAATACATATTAAACTATTTTAATGAGAAGTGGCCGGCATATTTCATCGCAATTACCGACCCGCAGCTCGGTTGGTTCTGGTGGCTGACGATGGACGACTCGAAGGATCTCTACCGTGGCAAAAAACACTCGATGCTCTGCAGGAGCAAAGGTTAAAAGAAGCGCGCGGATCGCTTCCCGAGTAATTATGCGTGTCGTGGCGTATGCACGCCCGATGTCCTCGCGAGCACTGCGATTAGAGTCAGCCAAAACCCAACTTACAACTATTCCCAGCTTAACACTCGTGGACATTAAAGCTCCCGTAATATGTGTAATATGGGAAATTTTTCGCTACTCGAATGAAAGGGATTCACTGGAACGAGAAGAAACGGTATTTCGCGACTTTTTCATAGAAACGTTCACCTCAACGATGTAAAATTGATTGCGGATTCTTCACATTTTAACGTAGCTATCGGCGGAGATGTTGCTATTTATGAAAATAAATGAGAAAATGATCGCATGGCAAATAACATGGGATATTGCAAAAAGTACTAGAGCAAAGTGGCGTCACGCCTATCTGTGCATTAAGAACGACGTGGCCACGATTATATTGGTGCAGGGCACGCAAGCTCGCGTACCCCATTGCGATGATATTGATCATACCGATTAATGAACGCGTCGTTCCAATAATGTTTTAAGCCCGCGTAAAAACTATCGGCTTCTACGCGCTCCGACACTTAATATACTGAGAAGAATTTATTATCTTCCCCTATTCTCTGTTTTCGCAGGATCGGTTCTCACTTGATCAAACGCTTACACGCGAACCGGACAGCCGATCGCGTATACGCGCATCATTTGAGCTCTCGCTTACAGCTTGTAACCGCGCGACATGTAAATATTGTTCCATTTTTAATCCGTCATGAAATTCACGGAGTAATGGATTCGATGATGTAACATTGATCGAAGTCGTCGTTTTTGGAATTTATTTGCAAATACGTGTCCCTGTCTCATCAATAATGTGATATAAAATTGACGGGAAGTTTGTCGATGTAGCAATTACTTTATTGGAGGAAAAAAAGGTCGTCATTACGTCGAGTTTTTGAGGAATGTTTCTCCAGTGTGAAGGTCACATAATTGAGAGCAATGATAATCAATTTTTTAAGTATTAATTTAATTTTATTGAATGAATCCGGAGTCCACGGAAGTTTATCGGAACACTTGAAAATAAGGTCGAATAGCTGATTTGGGCAAATGGTTTATTAATTTCTTCTTAAATTATTTAAAAGTAAGATACCATGTTCCGACATTGACCGCAATTATTCTTTGTGCCGAAATAATCCTGTCTACAGCAAACTCACGAGATTATATTCATTCGAGTCAGTGAATGATGCGATAGATTTCTCTCTACTGAGCACTTAAAATTCAACGTCGATAAGACCCTTGTAATATTCAAATTATGTTCTTACTCAAATACATCTCAAAATATTCATTCCTGAGTAGAAAATATCGACGCGTGTTTCTTCATTGCGTTAACTTTACTATCATAGATGATTTTTCAGAAGTGTCAAAAATACTATACCGCGTATAACATTAATCTAATGAATATTAATGAACATAATTTAATACTTCCTACTTAGCATTGGAAATCGAAACTCGCAAAATTAATCGATTTGTTGAAGTACTACTTAGTTCACGCTTTTGAATTCTTTAAGAACAAATCTAAATTACACTTCCGGCTTTACGTATCATTGTTTTCGACTAATTGCAAGTTATAATTTCGTGTACAAAAAGATGACGAGCTTCGGCAGATTACAGAATCGATTGAATCTAATTGCAAAACGCGTTTCCCGGGAGACAACATTATTTCCTTAATTTGAGTGCGGGGCGTTAATGGCGTTAATCTCGGTAAGGCACGAGAGCTTGATTAACCGTTCTTTACCAGTAAGAAGTAAGAGCTTTCCGTTCCCGGCGTTCCTCCCTCGCTCGTCGAGTTGCCTCTTATAATTTGTACTTTCTTTATTTGAAATTTCAGCGCACATATTCATAAATTACGAGGCGCATTGGCCTCTTGCTTGGGTCTCGTTTATTTCCTTCTCATTTCTCCTCGCGTCCTTTTATCATTTTACTTTTACCTGCCTTTTTATTATTATAAGCGCGTATTCCCTTGCTTAGTTACGGTGTTTTTGCTGGTACATTACCTCACGCTGTTTCATTACTTTTTAATTTCGAATCTAGGGAACCGATCCATTCTTCTCCGCTCTGTGAAATACAGAGATTCTTGTCAGAAAGAGAAAAAAAAATTGAAACATTTTAAAGAGCCGGGAGAAAACGAGGGTTACGATCAGGGATGCGTTTTTTCGTGTCAGTTATCCGTCTCAAATCTGAAGGCTAAAATGCTCGTACGTGTCATTCACGAATTATGAATGAAGCGTCAAATAGATCAACGATGCGTTTTCATGCCCAACTATCGACAATGTGATACGCTCGTACACGAATGACCACCTCTTCATGTGTATTACGATGTATGTATTAGCATAATTATTGGTTGGTCGCTATCAGTGCCGGGGGGGCCAACGTTCGCCAATTTATGATTTCATCGCCGCGCCACGGCGCATGCGCTGGGCCACATTGGAAGGCGCTTTAAACTTATACTTACGATACGTACGGACACAAAAAACGTACATGTTAATCATCGAGTAGAAAAAAATAACGAGAGGAAGTGAAATTTATTCGTTATTATAAATGTATTAAATGCAATAATCGCTTGGAATCGTTTTCAATTCGTTTGGTCAGCGTTGTTATTATTATTAGTTAAACGAGATCCGAAAATGAGTGTAACGAAAAATGCAATGTTTATTTTCCGATTCTAAATGATCATTAAAAAGCTCCCGGCTCGGTTTGTCTATCTTTATCTTTCCTCAGTCGAACAACCTGCTCTTTAAGTGACAGGTGCTTAAAATTCCCCACAATCGCGCCGGGAGAACCAGTTGTGCAGCATTCGTATTGCATTCGGATACGTTCTTTCGGTTACGACCCGTGGGCATTGCGAATCGATCGATAAGTCGATAAATTTTCTCGCTCGTAGATCTATAACTTCGAAGATCGCAAATATGGCGCGAGATTGCCGATAAGAAGGGGTGCATGCGATTTCGGTGTATGGCGAAATTGGCCAAGGGCTAAATTCGAGTGTAGTAGCTTCCTTCGTGAAAATTGAATGTGAAGTAAAGAAGTGATGAATTAAACGAAAGAAACGAAATATCGTTATTCCGAACCGAAAGTGATTGGAAAGTTCAAAACAATTAAATGTTCGCATTATCCTTTTTGCGAAAATAATTCACAACTTTTTTAAAACGGCGCACATTTTTTTGTGCGGAGAATAAATGAGGAAAACGTGGAGAGTATAGAGCGGTGTATGCAGAGTTGAGAAAGGCATTAATCAAATCCTGCCAATAAATTTAATGCATCGTGGCCCTATCTCGCCAAGTTGTCAGGGACATATCTGTACGCGCCCTGTTTCTTTCTCGCTTTCGTCTGCTTTGTCCTTCTCCATTCTGCGGCATTCTCACTCTTCTCGCAGACGGAATGTCTTCTTCTTTTGAACTTGATTAACGGGTGTTCTCAAAGTACCACGTACAAAAATCTCCCCATGATGCATTACAAGTCACATGGACGTGGCGAAATTGTAACATTTCCTTTTATTCGAACGTGATTTGACATTTTACTCCCGGAAATTCTTTAATTCCAGAATTGGAGCGGCAGTTTTTAAAACGTTGCACCGAGGAGACACTTGAGGAAAAAATAGAGGACACATTTATCATGTGGCCCCGGAGAGTATCAAAGTCTCATCATTTAAGTCATTAATTTTCTCTGGCTATGTGGCGAATGCTCGTAAGACGCGTAAAACAAATATCGAACGACAATTCTTTTACTTCGTGTATTAAATTTAGAATTCGATCGGATTTTTCAACAAGGGATTTGCGAGAGTACCAGATTCTCGTAAGGAACGTTAAAATGGACAAGTTTAAACCTTGCAAAAAATATGTAAAAACATCTTTCTCTCATTTTGTTACAACGGTGTTTCAGCAATAAATTTTCGAACGAGATGATAAATTATTTTATGTCGATTCGACTTAACAAATAACTTGAAATTAATCCACTTAAATATCCAGCTGAGCCAATAATTGTTCGATTATTCTCCAGACAAGGAGACGTTTATTCCAACTAAAAATTAATACAACACTTTTTCGTTGTGTAGATATCAAATTCATTGTAATGTTCTGAATTATCTTTTTTCGTTCTTAATTTTAAAAGTTTCTAATTTTAATCGGTTTTTCATTTGCCAGAACTTAAATGTGAGTAGAAAACAAAATAGAATTAGGAGAAAATGTTGCTCCAAAACAAAATGAACACAGCAAATAGTGTAATGTGTGAAAAGCATTTCAGAAAGCGTGAGCTGCGAGGCAGAATCGCGAGATTTATTGAACATTACGTCACCGAGGTCTCGCAAGTGTAGCAAACCATGCCAGAGTGTACATTATATTATGCGTGAATATTTATGAAGTGAAAGTCACAAAGTGGCTGTGAAGCAGCGAACTTCTCGCGAAACGATGACTATGCAAATGCCGCGAAAAACAGAGCGCTAATTAAACAAACATTCTATAGTTTATTTATGCCGTTAACTAATTCGAGTCGTGTGTTGTGCTACGATTGCAACGTCGGTCTTTGATTTAATTCATTGTCAATACGCAACAAATTCCTGTGACTGTCGTGGAAAGACATTACGACGAAAGGCATTGCCAGCATCAAAGATAAATTTTCAAACTGTATTACAATATTTGAATGGAGGCGAATGCAATTTACCGCTACAGATTACTTTATTTATCGATCCTCTCGTTTGTCAATTCCATTATCACACTATTGTGTGTGAAATCTTAATAGTGCCTCGATAATGACAAGTTTTAACGACAAAGCTTGAAAGTCTCACGGCAAGTTTCACCTGTCGACAAATGAAAGTTCGACTTCGCGCGAATCAAATTGCAGCGAGATGAGGAAAAATGCGAGATTGATTAATATTCTCAAAACGACGCGCCAATCATTTCAGCTTGTTTCCATCATTGACCGAGCCTATTAATCAGGCACTTCGAGTACTCGTTAATCCTATAATGCATGTGTATTTATCACCTCGGGTTTATCCAATAGTAATCAGTGGTATTGTAGCATTAAGCAATTAGCGAGTAAAAACGTTTTTCGTTTATAATTTAAAGCTATTTTTAGATTCCGACTTCGAAAACGTCGGAATTAACACTTTCTTGACGTGTTAATGGAAGCTCTGATAAAAATTGAAGTTATGGTACATGAATGTTGAAATGCTCCGATATTACAACTTTGGTAGTGAAAGTGTTATTACAGCAATTAAAAACTGTACGCCACAGTAATCGGGAACAATCACAAACGCAATAACAACATTTTTCGAAAAAAAAATTTGAACTAAAAGTGGAATAAATTAATTCAATGTCGAAGTGAAATGTCATTGAATATGACGTTACATACTCGAACGCTGCAATCAGAACCACTTTCACAGAGTTGTAATTTCTTCCTCGAATTTCGTGGAGTGATAAAAACCTGATCGAAAATTGAAAGCCTCTACCTGACGTGAATTTCGGCGCTGAAGACAAGCACTGTCCAAAAACGCGTTCGACCGTCTTAATCTTCATTTCGCATTTCGACCTGACTACTCTAAGAAACAAAATAACCTCCCGTCCAAGATTAGATGGCTCATTGAACGTTTCGGTTTGCCTCGCCGACTTCGTAGTTGATGTTTCCATTTGTATATCAGTGATTTCATTCGAAGTGAGTAATGTCGCTATTAGCTCATTCAAACTCGCGTTTTTATGCCCCGACTTTGTCAAACTTTTCGGTTCATTTCGTCTGCTTTTTTTTCTCCCGAAGTGACGCGTGATAAAAAATTCGAGAACTCTACTCGCATTTTTCCATACTTTTTTTTGTAACGGAATGATAAATGAACGAGACATTAAGAGTCTTTAAAACGTTGAAAGAGCTCGAGTTATTTTTTATTGTCACGGGAGTAAAATTGAAAACGAGATGACAGAAAATAATTCACGAGTCCAGGCACGTTTCAGATGAATGGTATCGAAAGTCAAAGAAAAGAAGCTCGAGAGATTGTCAGGAGAGTTACGAACGCATTACCGCGAGGCGATGAGGTGTCAAGTATGTTTATGCTCCGGTTCTTCGTTCGAACGATAGTCTTTAATGGGCCACGACCACGCTGCCCCGGTCAACTCGAGCCCTTTGGAAAAATCTATCCGCGCGGCCTTTCTCGCCGATTAAGCCATATGATTCGGTCTGCACAAGCTGAAATTTCCGCGAGTTATTACCCAACGATCCCGTGAGAAGCGTAGGCGCGAAAGAGTCCATTCTCAACAGCTAAGAAACACTCGGCCCTAAGATCTACGACATTTCGTTTTCCATAAATCGACAAGGTAAAAATTTGTCATTAAATTTTTATTCATGCATCGCAGTTTTAATTTACAAAATCGAACTCGTTTCGAAAAGATCCAGACAGTGGATTACGAATCGTAATTTACCATTTGTCGATCTCTTTATACGCTAACTGCAATCGTAACTCGGTGCAACGTCTGTACAGAACATCGAAGCGTCTTCTAATCTCACACTTTATAACGCACAATTAGCGTAGTAATAACCTCTTTTAAATGCAAAATCATCCCTAATGACAATTTAGTAGTTACTGGGTAATTCGATTTGGTTTTTACAGTTATTTTGTAAGTTGAACGAGTTCAAGATCGAGACGGGAGTTGCATTGGACGATGACGACTGGCGAGCTTAAAGAACCGGTCCTGACAGTTCTAAGCAAATTAAAAAGTAGTCTTAAATTCTTCTTAAGGACGAAGTTAACGCCGACGCGAGAGAACGTTAATTACTGCACGCCGGTGTTCTCGGCGTCTTTAAAATTCCTCGGTGGAATCGATTCGCGCTCGCTCCCGGTCTTCTTCGGCGCATCTAATCGAGGTAAATACACACGGGGCCACCACAAAACGAGCGGATTCTCAAATTGCCCGCCGGATGATTCCTCGAGTATAATTAGCACGAACAGTAGGTGCATTTACATGCTACTTGAACGACTTCGAATATCGTCGACGTCAGAAAGCGAAAGAGTTATGAGCAATTGAAGAAGAATCAAGCGAATATCGCGGATATTCCGAAATTTTCATCTTCGAAATTACTTCGCTTAAATTCGATATTTTTATGCTAATTTTCCAATTTCAATTGATCGGCGAATAAATAAATAATTTATCTTCGTTCCTCACGTTCCTTTTAACGTGTCCAAATTGTCAAATGTATTGCTCTGAGATATTCAATGGACGCTGGTATAATGATCACGGCAATCTGAAGAGAAGTCTGAGAGAATTCTCAATAAAAACAAACAAGCAGAAAAAGAAGAGAGAAAGAGGGGAGGCGGTTATCGGTGGATAAGTGCCCTCCGGTGTCCAGATAACGCCGACACCAGGGGCGACAACATCATCCGTGCGGTAAATGGTACAAACGTAATCCCCGTCGCGTCACTAGTTACAACCGGTAGGTAGCTCGATTCGTATGTGTAAGAGATGCTGCGATGATTCGACTCAATACGAAATTTTATCAATTATTCAATTACTATTCGCGAAATTAATACTTACTTTTCAAGGGAACTGAATGAGATTTTCATTCAAATCGCTTATTTATACATAATTATAAATCCTAATTAAATTCAACGCACACACACCTGAATAACAGTAGAAGATTATTGCTGAATAAATTAAAAAAAATCGAAGGTTCGTACCATCTTTATCAAAGCTATACACTGCAGAAAAGTTTTCAGATATCAGAAACAAAAATACTCGAGATTCGAACTTGAAATCTAACACCAACTCGACCACGGTTTATTAATTCGGTCATTTATACACATGTACTTCAGGTTTAATGCACGTTTATTGAATTCTGTTCGAGATACAGAGTGCATAAAATTTGAGAACATTTTTTTTCGCGCGAGTTTGTTTGTTCCGATAAATCGAGTTTCGCTAATGTAAAAATTATACCAAATTATCGACTCCGGTTATTTTTCCCAGATGAAATGGAAGAATATTTGTATTAATTCCGCAGTAAGCAAGATAATTCGGGCTGCATTTTTAGATGCATATGCAGCAGACGCGAGCCTAATTAAGATTCAATGATGCAGAGTTATCAAAGTTTAACCCGAGATTTCGAGACATGCGTTGTGTGTGTCCGGGAGAATCGTTTGTCCCTTGCACCGGACCAATCCTATCAGCCGGGCTCATCGCTTTCCGTTCGCGCCAGGTCTTGTCCAGTGCCGGTCATTATCGGGTCTCATTATATTGCACCCGATCAATCACAGGCACGTCCATTGGTACTACCACTAACTTCGTGGAAAGCACGCGGCTCGAAAAATGTCGCTGCTTTCCCTGTCAATGACCACGAAAAATTGTCGTTGATCCACGATTTCGAAATGCATTTGACTTTTTAATGAGCGGATATGTAATGGGTACAATTAGATTAATAGAACATGGATAAAAGATCGAATAGTTCTTGAAAAACAATCATTTTCAGCGCGTACGAAGTGTAATGACTTTTTAATAAATGACAGTGTTTCGCGTTTGAATAACTATATTTGAAAGAACGAGAGAAACGGAGAAAGAAGGCAGCGGAAATAAAAAAGGTCGAAAGAGTGCGAGCGTTTCGGTATCTGAAAGGACCTTTCCGCGCTGTGGAGTTATCTGCATAATTAGTTACTCGCGGTGTGTGTATACAAGCCGATGGCCACGGCGACTCAATTCGTACTCGAGGGCCAAACGACGAGTCCTTGCGGCGCACTCTAAACCGTGCTCCAGTCAGATACTGGATCTCGATCGGGCAATATTTCTTCTCTCGTTGCTTGGGGGGAAAAGATGGGAAGGAACGGACCCGGCGGAAAAGGGAGAGAGGCCAAACCGAGCCCACGGGGTGGGACGGAACAAGAAGGGCCATTTTGTGCTATCGTCCATCTGTGCGTTTTAATTCAGAGGTTGCCACAGTACACGGTGGCTGTCGCCGCTGCTGATTTCGCTGATGCTGTGTGCTTGGAATCTCAAACTCGGAGGAGGAGGAGGAGAAGGAGGAGGCCAGGCTACTATAATACCTTTTGCGGCCTTCTACGTATCACCAGAAAATGGGCGCGGAGCCCTCGTTACCTCGAGATGGACTTCTCTTCCTTTTTACCCGACTTTTCGTTCCTTTTTTCTTTTATTCTTTGGTATCTTCCTTTACTTTCTTTCGATTTTACGACTTTCCGCACGTACTCTTCTGAACTACAAGAGATCGACAAGAAACGCTGACTCGATTACGAGTTTTTAAATTATTTTCTGCATTTTGTCGAACAGCAGTTTTTTCTTATTTTAATTTCGACCAATTTTCATTGATTTGTTTTAGCTTCAAAGTCTGGTAGTTACTATTGTATATTATTTATTGTATAATAAATTGAATAAACCATTTTTCTATACAAATTACAAAAGTTTGATAAATTATCTCTTTCCTCATGTTTATTTTTTTAATTTAAAACTCTTGAAATGTACAAATGTACATGTTATGAAATTTCGGATTTCGTAAAATTATCAATGGACATTTACTCAACTTATGAACTTGCTCAATTTTCAAGTCTTTTAAAATGTAAAAAATTATAAGCTATAAAACAGCGCCAAGTAAAATTTATTCCGATGAACTATTAAGCATCCAATTTTATGTGATCTCATTATGTTTAACAATTATCTAGGTGGAATGTTAGAATGGTCTCGATCAACCATGACTGAAATTTCTAATCGTCAATATTTTAATTTCATTGACTTGTACTGGAGTCGTTACATAATAATTATACACAGCTGCATTCTCAGGTGTTTACGCGACACAGTGATTTTATCAGTATTTAGTGAATTGCTTGGAAATGATTTTTCATATTTGATTCAAATGCAATTCATGTTATTTCAGATGTTTTACTTCGCAGTTTCAAAGACCATTTTGATATAAATATCAAGATTATACGATTAAAGTTACATAAACTTTTTACTCGGCTTTCACGTAGGGAGACATAGTGCAATTAAAATGTTTAAAACAATTCTTTTCCTCACTTTAATAGCCTGCGTCGTGGTACGTATAAATGCATTCGTTTTTTAAAACTTTAATCCATCAGTACAATGAAATCTTGCGATGTTTAATTTTGAATGATTTCATGATAGCTTTAATGATTTTACAGGCACCGCCAGTCACACTACTATTATCTTCTCCAGAACTCCAGGTACTTGTTTTGGTTGTTAGTTATTCTCCTGATGTGAAAAAATATTGCATTCTGAATTGTACTAACTGTACTTCATTGCACTTGAAATGTTAATTGAAGCAATAGCAATAAAAATAACCACTTAAGACGTCTTACTTGAAGGAACTTGAGACTTCTTGCAAATCTTTCAAATTAAAATCATTCGCTCATAATACGATACAGTATCAAAGAGCATGAAAATTGAATGACTTTGTACATTATGGAGCACAATTAAGGTTTTAACAGGTCGAAATTTACACTTGTAATTAGAAATTAACATTCCTCAAAAAGTTTTGATGAGATAAAGATACTTTGGAACCTTTGATTCGACAATATAATCTGTTACGGCTATTACTTTTAACAGAGTAAATCAGACGGGGAATCTACTATAAACATTCGATCCCAAAGTTCTGGCGATGCGAAGTTGAGTCAAGACGCTTCAGCAAACACAAACAGCAAGGTTAGTTATTTTCATACATCTGAGAAAACATATGATCTTCGATAACTAATTATCATTTTGAAATGTAGGTCACCATTATCAACGGTGGTATACCGAAAGAAATAAGTAGTTCTAAGAGTACACAAGCTCAAGGCAGCGAAAATGTAAGATAAATCATTCAAAATTCCCTCTAAATCCAAACCCGGTTAAAAATTTCTCAGACATGACCATATATGAGCATATATGGCCAAATTACATCGGATCTCATCATTCATTCAGACTTGTTACCGTTTTCCACATTAGTTGTCTTTACAACTAGTCATTGAGTTGTTTATAAAAATGAAATTAATAATTAAAAAAACGGTATAAACAAACTTGATATACA
>JABFQM010002664.1:0-14277 GCA_022816865.1 Zelostemma sp. ZL-2020 | reverse complement strand
TGGTTACGTGATATTTTAAACTTACACTTGAAGTCGCATATCGCGTATAATAAACATCCGATTTTTCTCGTCTAGCGCTCATTTTGTTCGTATTACGGATACCTACATTTTCCCGGTAGAATGGACTCTCTAGCTCTTATAGTTTTGAAGTTATAACGATTTAAAGCTCAGGAAACATGGTTTCGTGTTTTTTTCAACTTACACCTAAAGTCGCATATCTCGTAGAATATACATCCGATTTTTCTCGTCTAACGCTCATTTTCATCGTATTTCGAATACCTTTATTTTCCCTGTAGAATGGTCTCGCTAGCTCTCATAGTTAAGAAATTATAACGATTTAAAGTTCGGGAAACATGGTTTCGTGAGATTTCGAACTCACACTCAAAGTTGCATATCTCATGAACTATACGTCCGATTTTTCCCGTCTTACGCTCATTTTGTTCGCGTTTCGAATACCTACATTTTTCCGGTAGAATAGACTCTTTAGCTCGCATAGTTTAGAAGTTATAGCGATTTGAAGCTCGGAAACATGGTTAAGTGAGATTTCCACCTCACACTTAATGTTGCATATCTCTAGAACTATACGTCCGAATTTTCTCGTCTTGCGGTCATTTCGTTCGTATCCCGAATACCTACATTTTCCCGGTGGAATAGACTCTCTAGCTCTCATAGTTTAGAAGTTATAACGATTTGAATCTCAGGGAACATGATTTAGTGAGATTCCAACCTCACATATAAAATTGCATATCTTGTAAACTATACGTCCGATTTTTCTTGTCTTGCGTTCATTTTGTTCGTATTTCGGATACCTAAATTTTCCCGGTAGAATAGACTAGCTAGCTCTTATAGTTTGGAAGATATTACGATTTAAAGTCAGGGAAACGTGGTTACGTGATATTTTAAACTTACACTTGAAGTCGCATATCTCGTATAATAGACATCCGATTTTTCTCGTTTAGCACTCGATTTGTTCGTATGACGAATACCTACATTTTCCCGGTAGAATGGACTCTCTAGCTCGCATAGTTTGGAAGTGATAACGATTCAAAGCTTACGAAACATGGTTTAGTGAGATTCCAACCTCACACTTAAAGTTGCATATCTCGTGAACTATACGTCCGATTTTTCCCGCCTTGCGCTCATTTTGTTTGTGTTTCGAATACCTATATTTTCCCGGTAGAATAGACTCTATAGCTCGCATCGTTTAGAAGTTATAACGATTTGAAGCTCAGGGAACATGATTTAGTGAGATTTTAACCTCACACATAAAATTGCATATCTTGTGAACTATACGTCCGATTTTTCTAGTCTTGCGCTCATTTTGTTGGTATTCCAGATACCTACATTTCCCCGGTAGAATGGACTCCCTAGCTCTCATGATTTAGAAGTTATAACGAGTTGAAGATCAGTAAACATGGTTCAGTGAGCTGTCAACCTCAAACTTAAAGTTGCATATCTCGTGAACAATACGTCCAATTTTTCCCGTCATGCGCTGATTTTTTTCGCATTCCGAATACCTACATTTTCCTGGTAGAATGGACTCGCTAGGTATCTCAGTTTAGAAGTTATAACGATTTGAAAATCAGGAAACATGCTTTAGTGAGATTTCAACCTCACACTTAAAGTTGCATATCTCGTGAACTCTACGTCCGATTTTTCTCGTCTTGCGTTCATCTTGTTCGTATTTCGAATACCTAAAATTCCACGGTAGAATGGACTCGCTAGCTCTCATAGTTTAGAAGTGATAACGATTTGAAATTCGGGAAACATGGTTTCGTGAGGTTTCAACCTCACACTTAAAGTTGCATATGTCGTGAACTATACGTCCGATTGTCCTCGTCTTGCTCTGATTTTTTTCGTATTCCGAATAATTTTATTTTTCCTGTAGAATAGAGTCGCTAGCTCTCATAGTTGAGAAGTTATAACGATTCAAAGTTCGGGAAACTTGGTTCCGTGAGATTTCAACCTCACACTTAAACTTGCATATCTCGTGAACTATACGTGCGATTTTTACCGTCTTGCGCTCATTTTGTTCGTGTTTCGAATACCTACATTTTTCCGGTAGAATAAACTCTCTAGCTAGCATAGTTGAGAAGTTATAACGATTCGAAGCTCGGAAACATGGTTGAGTGAGATTTCAACCTCAGACTTAAAGTTGCATATCTCGTGAACTATACGTCCGATTTTTCTCGTCTTGCGTTCATATTGTTCGTATTTCGAATACCTAAATTTTCCCGTTGAAATGGACTTGCTAGCTCTTATAGTTTGAAAAATATTACGATTTAAAGTCAGGGAAACATGGTTACGTGATATTTCAAACTGACACTTGAAGTCGCATATCTCGTATAATAGACATCCGATTTTTCTCGTCTAGCGCTCAGTTTGTTCGTATTACGAATACCTACATTTTCCCGGTAGAATGGACTGTCTAGCTCGCATAGTTTTGAAGTTATAACGATTTGAAGCTCACGAAATATGGTTTAGTGAGATTTCAACCTCACACTTGAAGTTGCATATCTCGTGAACTATACGTCCGATTTTTCTCGACTTGCGCTCATTTTGTTCGTATTCCGAATACCTACATTTTCCCGGTAAAATTGACTCTTCAGCTCTTAAAGTTTAGAAGTTATAACGATTTGAAGCTCAGCGAACATGATTCAGTGAGAATTCATCCTCACACATAAAATTGCATATCTTGTGAACTATACGTTCGAGTTTTTTCGTCTTGCGCTCATTTTGTTATAATTTCGAATACCTACGTTTCCCCGGTAGATCGGACTCCCTAGCTCCCATAATTTAGAAATTATAACGATTTAAAGCTCAGTAAACATGGTTTAGTGAGCTGTCAACCTCAAACTTAAAGTTGCATATCTCGTGAACTATGAGTCCGATTTTTCTTGTCTTGCGCTGATTTTTCTCGTATTTCGAATACCTTTATTTTCCCGGTCGAATAGACTCGCTAGGTCTCTTAGTTTAAAAGTTATAACGATTTGAAGATTAGGAAACATGGTTTAGTGAGATTTCAACCATACACTTAAAGTTGCATATCTCGTGAACAATTAGTCCCATTTTTCTCGTCTTGCCTTCATTTTGTTCGTATTTCGAATACCTAAAATTCCCCGATATAATATACTCGCTAGCTCTTATAGTTTAGAAGATATTACGATTTGAAGTCAGCGAAACGTGGTTACGTGATATTTTAAACTTAGACTTGAAGTCGCATATCTCGTATGATAAACATCCGATTTTTCTTGTCTAGCGCTAATTTTTATCGTATTTCGAATACCTTTATTTTCCCTGTAGAATGGTCTCGCTAGCTCTCATAGTTAAGAAGTTATAACGATTTAAAGTTCGGGGAACATGGTTTTGTGAGATTCCAACCTCACACTCAAAGTTGTATATCTCGTGGACTATACGTCCGATTTTTCCCGTTTTACGCTCGTTTTGTTCGCGTTTCGAATACCTACATTTTCCCCGTAGAATAGACTCTCTAGCTCTTATAGTTTAGAAGTCATAACGATTTGAAGCTCAGGAAACATGATTTACTGAGATTTCAACCTCACACTTAAAATTTCATATTTTGTGAACTATACGTCCGATTTTTCTCGTCTTGCGTTCATTTTGTTCGTATTCCGAATACCTACATTTTTCCGGTAGAATAGACTAGCTAGCTCTTATAGTATAGGAGATATTACAATTTGAAGTCAGTGAAACGTGGTTACGTGATATTTTAAACTTACACTTGAAGTCGCATATCTCGTATAATAGACATCCGATTTTTCTCGTCTAGCACTCATTTTGTTTGTACGACGAATACCTACATTTTCCCGGTAGAATGGACTCTCTAGCTCCCATAGGTTGGAAGTGATAACGATTCAAAGCTGACGAATCATAGTTTAGTGAGATTTCAACCTCACACTCAAAGTTGCATATCTCGTGAACAATACGTCCGATTTTTCCCGCCTGCGCTCATTTTGTTCGTGTTTCGAATACCAATAGTTTCCCAGTAGAAAAGACTCTCTAGCTCGCATCGTTTAGAAGTTATAACGATTTGAAGCTCAGGGAACATGATTTAGTAAGATTTCAACCTCACACATAAAATTGCATATCTTGTGAACTATACGTCCGATTTTTCTAGCCTTGCGCTCATTTTGTTGGTATTCCGAATACCTACATTTCCCCGGTAGAATCGACTCCCTAGCTCTCATAGTTTAGAAGTTATAACGTGTTGAAGATCAGTAAACATGGTTTAGTGAGCTGTCAACCTCAAACTTAAAGTTGCATACCTCGTGAACAATACGTCCGATTTTTCCCGTCATGCGCTGATTTTTTTCGCATTTCGAATACCTACATTTTCCCGGTAGAATGGACTCTCTAGCTCTCATAGTTTAGAAGTTATAACGATTTGAAGATCAGGAAACATGGTTTAGTGAGATTTCAACCTCACACTTAAAGTTGCATATCTCGTGAACTATACGACGGTTTTTCTCGTCTTGCGTTCATTTTGTTCGTATTTCGAATACCTAAAATTCCCCGGTAGAATGGACTCGCTAGCTCTTATAGTTCAGAAGATATTACGATTTGAAGTCAGGGAAACGTGGTTACGTGATATTTCAAACTTACACTTGAAGTCGCATATCTCGTATAATAGATATCCGATTTTTCTCGTCTAGCGCTCGTTTTGTTCGTATTACGAATACCTGCATTTTCCCGGTAGTGTGGACTCTCTAGCTCGCATAGTTTGGAAGTTATATCGATTTGAAGCTCACGAAACATGGTTTCGTGAGATATCAACCTCACACTCAAAGTTGCATATCTCGTGAACTATACATCCGATTTTTCTTGTTTCGCGCTTATTCTGTTCGTCTTTCGGATACCTTCATTTTCCCGGTGGAATCGACTCTCTTGCTCTCATAGTTTAAAAGTTATAACGATTTGAAGCTAAGGAAACGTGGTTTCGTGTTTTTTTCAACCTACACCTCAATTCGCATTTCTCGTAGAATATACATCCGAATTTTCTCGTCTTTCGCTAATTTTATATCGTATTTCGAATACCTTCATTTTGCCTGTAGAATGGACTCGCTAGCTCTCATAGTTTAGAAGTTATAACGATTTAAAGTTCGGGAAACATGGTTTCGTGAGATTTCAAACTCACACTTGAAGTTGCATATCTCGTGAACTATACGTTCGATTTTCCTCGTCTTGCTCTGATTTTTTTCGCATTTCGGATACCTACATTTTTCCGGTAAAATGGACTCACTAGTTCTCTTAGTTTGAAAGTTATAACGATTTGAAGATGAGGAAACATGGTTTAGTGAGATTTCAACCTCACACTTAAAGTTGCATATCTCGTGAACGATACGTCCGAGTTTCCTCGTCTGGCGTTGATTTTCTTCGTATTTCGAATACCTTCCTTTTCCCTGTAGAATAGACTTGCTAGCTCTCATAGTTTCGAAGTTATAACGATTTAAAGTCCGGGAAACTTGGTTCCGTGAGATTCCAACCTCACACTTAAACTTGCATACCTCGTGAACTATACGTGCGATTTTTCCCGTCTTGCGCTTATTTTGTTCGTGTTTCGAATACCTACATTTTCCCGGTAGGATAAACTATCTAGCTAGCATAGTTGAGAAGTTATAACGATTTGAAGCTCGGAAACATGGTTAAGTGAGATTTCAACCTCACACTTGAAGGTGCATATCTCGTGAACTATACGTCCGATTTTTCTCGTCTTGCGTTCCTTTGGTTCCTATTTCGAATACCTCAATTTTTCCGGTAGGATGGACTTGCTAGCTCTTATAGTTTGGAAGATATAACGATTTGAAGTCAGGGAAAAATGGTTACGTGATATTTCAAACTTACACTTAAAGTCGCATATCTCGTATAATAGACAT
Organism: Zelostemma sp. ZL-2020; assembly: GCA_022816865.1. Classification (NCBI taxonomy): domain Eukaryota; kingdom Metazoa; phylum Arthropoda; class Insecta; order Hymenoptera; family Platygastridae; genus Zelostemma; species Zelostemma sp. ZL-2020. The sequence continues at coordinate 8,383 of JABFQM010002664.1, read as the reverse complement.
CCGATTTTTTTCGTCTAGCGCTCATTCGGTTCGTAATACGAATACCTACATTTCCCCGGTAGAATGGACTCTCTAGCTCGCATAGTTTGGAAGTTATAACGATTTGAAGCTCACGAAACATGGTTTAGTGAGATTCCAACCTCACACTTGAAGGTGCATATCTCGTGAACTATACGTCCGATTTTTCTCGTCTTGCGCTTATTCTGTTCGTATTCCGGATACCTTCATTTTACCGGTGGAATCGACCCTCTTGCTCTCATAGTTTAGAAGTTTAAACGATTTGAAGCTGAGGAAACATGGTTTTGTGTTTTTCTCAACTCACACTTGAATTCGCATAACTCGTAGAATATACATCCGAATTTTCTCGTCTCGCGCTATTTTTATATCGTATTTCAAATACCTTTATTTTTCCTGTAGAATGGACTCGCTAGCTCTCATAGTTTAGAATTTATAACGATTTAAAGTTCGGGAAACATGGTTTCGTGAGATTTCAACCTCACACTTAAAGTTGCATATCTCGTGAACTATACGTCCGATTTTTCTCGTCTTGCGCTCATTTCGTTCGTATTCCGAATACCTACATTTTCCCGGTAGAATGGACTCTCAAGCTGTTTTAGTTGAGAAGTTATAACGATTTGAAGCTCAGTTAACATGGTTTAGTGAGCTGTCAACCTTACACTTAAAGTTGCATATCTCGTGAACTATACGTCCGATTTTCCTCGTCTGGCGCTGACTTTTTTCGCGTTCCGAATACCTACATTTTTCTAGTAAAATGGACTTACTAGGTCTCTTAGTTTAAAAGTTATAACGATTTGAAGATGAGGAAACATGGTTTAGTGAGATTTGAACCTCACACTTAAAGTTGCATATCTCGTGAACTATACGTCCGATTTTCCTCGTCTTGCGTTGATTTTTTTCGTATTTCGAATACCTTCATTTTTCCTGTAGAATAGAGTCGCTAGCTCTTATAGTTGAGAAGTTATAACGATTTAAAGTTCGGGAAACTTGGTTCCGTGAGATTTCAACCTCACACTTAAACTTGCATATCTTGTGAACTATACGTGCGATTTTTCCCGTCTTGCGCTCATTTTGTTCGTGTTTCGAATACCTACATTTTTTCGGTAGAATAAACTCTCTAGCTAGCATAGTTGAAGAGTTATAACGATTTGAAGCTCGGAAACATGGTTGAGTGAGATTGCAACCTCACACTTAAAGTTGCATATTTCGTGAACTATACGTCCGATTTTTCTCGTCTTGCGTTCATTTTGTTCGTATTTCGAATACCTAAATTTTCCCGGTGGAATGAACTTGCTAGCTTTTATAGTTTGAAAGATATTACGATTTGAAGTCAGGGAAACATGGTTACGTGATATTTCAATCTTACACTTGAAGTCGCATATCTCGTATAATAGACATCCGATTTTTCTCGTCTAGCGCTCAGTTTGTTCGTATTACGAATACCTACATTTTCCCGGTAGAATGGACTCTCTAGCTCGCATAGTTTAGAAGTTATAACGATTTGAAGCTCAGTTAACATGGTTTAGTGAGATTTCAACCTCACACTTAAAGTTGCATATCTCGCGAACTATACGTCCGATTTTTCTCGTCTTGCGCTAATTTTTATCGTATTTCGAATACCTTTATTTTCCCTGTAGAATGATCTCGCTAGCTCTCATAGTTAAGAAGTTATTACGATTTAAAGTTCGGTAAACATGGTTCCGTGAGATTTCAACCTCACACTCAAAGTTGCTTATCTCGTGAACTATACGTCCGATTTTTCCCGTCTTACGCTCATTTTGTTCGCGTTTCAAATACCTACATTTTTCCGGTAGAATAGACTCTTTAGCTCGCATAGTTCAGAAGTTATAACGATTTGAAGCTCGGAAACATGGTTAAGTGAGATTTCCACCTCACACTTAATGTTCCATATCTCGTGAACTATACGTCCGAATTTTCTCGTCTCGTGGTCATTTCGTTCGTATCCCGAATACCTACATTTTCCCGGTAGAATGGACTCTCTAGCTCTCATAGTTTAGAAGTTATAACGATTCGAAGCTCAGGGAACATGATTTAGTGAGATTTCAACCTCACACTTAAAATTGCATATTTTGTGAACTATACGTCCGATTTTTCTCGTCTTGCGTTCATTTTGTTCGTATTTCGAATACCTACATTTTCCCGGTAGAATAGACTAGCTAGCTCTTATAGTATAGAAGATATTACGATTTGAAGTCAGGGAAACGTGGTTACGTGATATTTCAAACTTACACTTGAAGTCGCATATCTCGTATAATAGACATCCGATTTTTCTCGTCTAGCACTCATTTTGTTTGTATGACGAATACCTAAATTTTCCCGGTAGAATGGACTCTCTAGCTCGCATAGTTTGGAAGTGATAAAGATTCAAAGCTGAAGAAACATGATTTAGTGAGATTTCAACCTCACACTTAAAGTTGCGTATCTCGTAAACAATACGTCCGGTTTTTCCCGCCTTGCGCTCATTTTGTTCGTGTTTCGAATACCTATATTTTCTTAGTAGAATGGACTCTCTAGCTCGCATCGTTTGGAAGTTATAACGTTTTGAAGCTCAGGGAACATGATTTAGTGAGATTTTAACCTCACACATAAAATTGCATATCTTGTGAACTATACGTCCGATTTTTCTAGTCTCAAGCTCATTTTGTTGGTATTCCGAATACCTACATTTCTCCGGTAGAATGGACTCTCTAGCTCTCATAGTTTAGAAGTTATAACGATTTGAAGATCAGGAAACATGGTTCAGTGAAATTTCAACCTCACACTTAAAGTTGCATATCTCGTGAACTATACGACGGTTTTTCTCGTCTTGCGTTCATTTTGTTCGTATTTCGAATACCTAAAATTCTTCGGTAGAATGGACTCGCTAGCTCTCATAGTTCAGAAGATATTACGATTTGAAGTCAGGGAAACGTGGTTACGTGATATTTCAAACTTACACTTGAAGTCGCATATCTCGTATAATAGACATCCGATTTTTCTCGTCTAGCGCTCGTTTTGTTCGTATTACGAATACCTACATTTTCCCGGTAGTATGGACTCTCTAGCTCGCATAGTTTGAAAGTTATAACGATTTGAAGCTCACGAAACATGGTTAAGTGAGATTTCAACCTCACACTTAAAGTTGCATATCTCGTGAACTATACGTCCGATTTTTCTCGTCTTGCGCTTATTCAGTTCGTATTTCGGATACCTTCATTTTTCCGGTGGAATCGACTCTCTTGCTCTCATAGTTCAGAAGTTATAACGATTTGAAGCTGAGGAAACATGGTTTCGTGTTTTTTTCAACTTACACCTTAATTCGAATATCTCGTAGAATATACATCCGAATTTTCTCGTCTCGCGCTAATTTTATATCGTATTTCGAATACCTTTATTTTCCCTGTAGAATGGACTCGCTTGCTCTCATAGTTTAGAATTTATAACGATTTGAAGTTCAGGAAACATCGTTTCGTGAGATTTCAAACTCACACTTAAAGTTACATATCTCGTGAACTATACGTCCGATTTTTCTCGTCTTGCGTTCATTTTGTTCGTATTTCGAATACCTAAATCTTCCCGGTAGAATAGACTTGCTAGCTCTTATAGTTTGAAAGATATTAAGATTTGAAGTCAGGGAAACATGGTTACGTGATATTTCAAACTTACACTTAAAGTCGCATATCTCGTATAATAGACATCAGATTTTTCTCGTCATGCGCTCATTTTGTGACGACTTCGAATACCTACATTTCCCCTGTAGAATAGACTCCCTAGCTCCCATAGTTTGGAATTATAACGATTTGAAGCTCAGTAAACATGGTTTAGTGAGCTGTCAACCTCAAACTTGAAGTTGCATATCTCGTGAACTCTACGTCCGATTTTTTCCGTCTTGCGCTGATTTTTTTCGCATTCCGAATACTCACATTTTCCCGGTAGGATGGACTTGCTAGGTCTCCAAGTTTAGAAGTTATAACGATTTGAATATCAGGAAACATGGTTTAGAGAGATTTCAACCTAACCCTAAAAGTTGCATATCTCGTGAACTATACGTCCGATTTTCTCGTCTTGCGCTTACTCTGTTCGTGTTTCGAATACTTACATTTTCCAGGTAAAATTGACTCTCTAACTCTCTTAGTTTAGAAGTTAAAACGGATTAAAGCTCAGTAAACATGGTTCAGTGAGCTGTCAACCTCAAACTTCAAGTTGCATATCTCGTGAACTATACGTCCGATTTTTCTCGTCTTGCGGTCATTTTGTTCGTATTCCGAATACCTACATTTTCCCGGTAGAATGGACCTTCCAGCTCGGATAGTTCGGAAGTTGTAACGATTTAAAGCTCAGCAAACATGATTTAGTGAGATTTCATCCTCACACATAAAATTGCATATCTTGTGAACTATACGTCCGATTTTTCTCATCTTGCGCTCATTTTGTTATGATTTCGAATACCTACATTTCCCTGGTAGAATGGACTCCCTAGCTCCCATAGTTTAGAAATTATAACGATTTGAAGCTCAGTAAACATGGTTTAGTGAGCTGTCAACCTCAAACTTAAAGTTGCATATCTCGTGAACTATACGTCCGATTTTTCTCGTCTTGCGTTCATCTTGTTCGTATTTCGAATACCCAAAATTTCCTGGTAGAATGGACTCGCTAGCTCTTATAGTTGAGAAGATATTACGATTTGAAGTCAGGGAAACGTGGTTACGTGATATTTCAAACTTACACTTGAAGTCGCATATCTCGTATAATAGACATTTGATTTTTCTCGTCTAGCGCTCATTTTGTTCGTAATACGAATACCTACATTTTCCCGGTAGAATGGACTCTCTAGCTCGCATAGTTTGGAGGGTATAACGATTTGAAGCTCACGAAACATGGTTTAGTGAGATTTCAACCTCACACTAAAAGTTGCATATCTCGTGAACTATACGTCCGATTTTTCTCGTCTTGCGCTTATTCTGTTCGTATTTTGAATACCTACATTTTCCCGGTGGAATCGACTTTCTAGCCCTCATAGTTTCGAAGTTATAACGATTTGAAGCTCAGGAAACATGGTTTCGTGTTTTTTTCAACTTACACTTAAAGTCGCATATCTCGTAGAATAAACATCCGATTTTTCTCTTCTCACGCTAATTTTTTTCGTATTTCGAATACTTTCATTTTCCCGGTAGAATGGACTCTGTAGCTCGCATAGTTTAGGAGTTATAGCGAATTGAATCTTGAAAACATGGTTTAGTAAGATCTCAACCTCACACTTAAAGTTGCATATCTCGTGTACTATACGTCCGATTTTTCTCGTCTTACGGTCATTTTGTTCGTATTCCGAATAACTACGTTTTCCCGGTAGAATGGACTATTTAGCTCTGAAAGTTTAGAAGTTCTAACAATTTCAAGCTCAGCGAACATGATTTAGTGAGATTTCATCCTCACACATAAAATTGCATATCTTGTGAACTATACGTCTGATTTTTCTCCTCTTGCGTTCATTTTGTTCGTATTTCGAATACATAAATTTGCCCGGTAGAATGGACTCTCTAGTTCGCATAGTTTAGAAGTTATAACGATTTGAAGCCCAGGAAACATAATTTAGTGAGATTTCATCCTCACACATAAAATTGCATATCTTGTGAACTATGCGTCCGATTTTTCTCGTCTTGCGCTCATTTTGTTATGATTTCGAATATCTACATTTCCCCGGTAGAATGGACTCCCTAGCTCCGATAGTTTAGAAATTATAACGATTTAAAGCTCAGTAAACATAAAGTTGCATATCTCGTGAACTATACGTCCGATTTTTCCCGTCTTGCGCTGATTTTTTTCGCATTTCGAATACTCACATTTTCCCGGTCGAATGGACTCGCTAGGTCTCTTAGTTTAGATGTTAGAACGATTTGAAGATCAGGAAACATGGTTTAGTGAGATTTCAACCTCACACTTAAAGTTGCATATCTCACGAACTATTAGTCAGATTTTTCTCGTCTTGCCTTCATTTCGTTCGTATTTCGAAGACCTAAAATTCCCCGGTAGAATGGACTCGCTAGATCTCATAGTTTAGAAGATATTACGATTTCAAGTCAGCGAAACGTGGTTACGTGATATTTCAAACCTACACTTGGAGTCGCATGTCTCGTATAATAAACATCCGATTTTTCTCGTCTTGCACTCATTTTTTTGGGATTTCGAATACCTACATTTCCCCGGTAGAATGGACTCCCTAGCTCTCATAGTTTAGAAGTTATAACTATTTGAAGCTCAGTAAACATGGTTTAGTGATCTGTCAACCTCAAACTTAAAGTTGCGTATCTCGTAAACTATACGTCCGATTTTTCTCGTCTTGCGTTCATTTTGTTCGTTTTTCAAATACCTCAAATTCCCCGGTAGAATGGACTAGCTAGCTCTTATAGTTTAGGAGATATTACGATTTAAAGTCAGGGAAACGTGGTAACGTGATATTTCAAACTTACACTTGAAGTCGCATATCTCGTATAATAGACATCCGATTTTTCTCATTTAGCGCTCGTTTTGTTCGTCCTACGAATACCCTCATTTTCCCGGTAGAATGAACTCTCTAGCTCGCATAGTTTGGTAGTTATAACGATTTAAAACTCACGAAACATGGTTTAGTGAGATTTCAACCTCACACTTAAAGTTGCATATCTCGTGAACTATACGTCCGATTTTCCTCGTCTTGCGCTTATTCCGTTCGTATTTCGAATACCTACATTGTCCCGGTGGAATCGACTCTCTAGCCCTCATAGTTTAGAAGTTATAACAATTTGAAGCTTAGGAAACATGGTTTCGTGTTTTTTCCAACTTACACTTAAAGTGGCATATCTCGTAGAATAAACATCCGATTTTTCTCGTCTCGGGCTAAGTTTTTTCGTATTTCATATACTTTTATTTTCCCTGTAAAATAGACTCGCTAGCTCTCATAGTTCAGAAGTTATAACGATTTGAAGTTCGGGAAACATGGTTCCGTGAGATTTCAACCTCACACTTAAAGTTGCATATCTCGTAAACTATACGTCCGATTTTTCTCGTCTTGCGTTCATCTTGTTCGTATTTCGAATACCTAAAATACCCCGGTAGAATGGACTCGCTAGCTCTTATGGTTAGAAGATATTACGATTTGAAGTCAGGGAAACGTGGTTACGTGATATTTCAAACTTACACTTGAAGTCGCATATCTCGTATAATAGACATCCGATTTTTCTACTCTAGCGCTCATTTTGTTCGTAATACGAATACCTACATTTTACCGGTAGAATGGACTTTCTAGCTCGCATAGTTTGGAAGTTATAACGATTTGAAGCTCACGAAACATGGTTTAGTGAGATTTCAACCTCACACTCGAAGTTGAATATCTCGTAAACTATACGTCCGATTTTTCCCGCCTTGCGCTCATTTTGTTCGTAATACGAATACCTAAATTTTCCCGGTAGAATGGACTCTCTAGCTCGCATAGTTTGGAAGTTATAACGATTTGAAGCTCACGAAACATGGTTTAGTGAGATTTCAACCTCACACTTAAAGTTGCATATCTCGTGAACTATACGTCCGATTTTTCTCGTCTTGCGCTCATTTTGTTCGTGTTTCGAATACCTACATTTTCCCGGTAGAATCGACTCTCTAGCTCTCATAGTTTGAAAGTTATAACGATTTGAAGCTCAGGAAACATGGTTCAGTGTTTTTTTAAACTTACAAACAAAGTCGCATTCCTCGTAGAATATACATCCGATTTTTTTCGTCTCGAGCTAATTTTTATCGTATTTCGAATACCTTCATTTTGCCAGTAAAATGGACTCGCTAGCTCTCATAGTTGAGAAGTTATAAAGATTCAAAGTTCGGGAAACATGGTTTCGTGAGATTTCAACCTCACACTCAAAGTTGCATATCTCGTGAACTATACGTCAAATTTTTCTCGTCTTGCGTTCATTTTGTTCGCTCTTCGAATACCTACATTATTCCGGTAGAATGGACTCTGTAGCTCGCATAGTTTAGAAGTTATAACGATTTGAAGCTCGGAAACATGGTTGAGTGAGATTTCCACCTCACACTTAATGTTGCATAACTCGTGAACTATAGGTTCGATTTTTCTTGTCTTGCGGTCATTTCGTTCGTATTCCAATTACCTACATTTTCCCTGTAGAATAGACTCTCTGGCTCCCATACTTTAGAAGTTCTAACGATTTGAAGCTCAGGGAACATGATTTAGTGAGATTTCAACCTCACACATGAAATTGCATATCTTGTGAACTATACGTCCGATTTTTTTCGTCTTGCGTTCTTTTGTTCGTATTTCGAATACCTACATTTTCCCGGTAGAATGGACTTGCCAGCTCTTATAGTGTAGAAGATATTA
>JABFQM010002663.1:0-14283 GCA_022816865.1 Zelostemma sp. ZL-2020 | reverse complement strand
CGAATATTTCAGCTTTCTATTAACATTCCTGAATTTTTTCAGATTTTAGAAACGATTATTTCTTAACAAAATCTTATTGTTAATTAGAAAATAATTTTCACCTTTTTTTATGTTCAAATTGAATTTACGAATCCGGAAAAATTCAAGGACTCTTTATCAGCTACTAAAAAACGTTACCAATGTTATTCAAATTTTTTAAACAATAATATTAAGTCTTGATTCAGAAAAAAATTTTATTAATTATTTTCTTAATGTTGAAAGCCCGATAAAATTTCGAAAAAAATGGAGCGTATATTTTAGCCTTTTGATGACATTCCTGAATTTTTTTAGATTTTAGAAACAATTATTTCATAACAAAATCCATTTGTTAATTAGAAAACATTTTCCACCTTTTTTTAAGTTCGAATTCAATTGACGAATTCGGAAAAATTTAAGAACGTTTCCAAGCTACTAAAATACGTTACCAATGTTTTTCAAATTTTTTAAACAATAATATTTAGGCCTAAATTTAGAAAACATTTTTATTAATCATTTTCTTGATGTTCAAGTCCCGATAAAATTTCGGAAAAAATTGAGCGTATATTTCAGCCTTTTATTAATATTCCTGAATTTTTTCAGATTTTAGAAACAATTATTTCATAACAAAATCCATTTGTTAATTAGAAAACAATTTTCACCTTTTTTTATGTTCGAATTGAATTTACGAATCTGGAAAAATTCAAGGACGTTTATCAGCTACTAAAATACGTTACCTATGTTTTTCAAATTTTTTAAACAATAATATTAAGTCTTGATTCAGAAAAAATTTTTATTAATTATTTTCTTGATGTTCAAGTCCCGATAAAATTTCGGAAAAAATGGAGCGTATATTTCAGCCTTTTATTAATATTCCTGAATTTTTTCAGATTTTAGAAACAATTATTTCATAACAAAATCCATTTGTTAATTAGAAAACAATTTCCACCAATTTTTTATGTTCAAATTGAATTTACGAATCCGGAAAAATTCAAGGACGTTTCTCAGCTACTAAAATACGTTACCAATGTTTTTCCAATTTCGTAAACAATAATATGTTTTCAAAGTCTGCAAAAGCGCCTGAGTTTCCGAATTTTCACAGACGAAGAATAAAACCATAAACTACAAAAATAATGTTTTTTTGTTTCAGGAATTAGCGTCTATCTTATCGAACGATTGAAGGAGACAAAAGCAAGCATAAGGCAGAAAAAAGTGAGTCCACTTCTGTTTAATTCGTAAATTACAAATTCAAAAAGCGAACTTATTCAAACAAATTTCAAAGGCGTCGCGACAAAAATATTGCCATCAGAAAAAACAGGAAATCGAACGCCCCAATAATTAAACAAACAAAAAACAGAATAAACCGGATAAAAAGTATCGTTTTAGTACTAAAGATCATGAAAATGCGAGATCCTCGTCATCAGATAAATGCGCAAGGTACAACAGGAGCGTACAAAGTGGAGATACATTAAATATCGAGGACTCGTGATTAGAGAAGAGCTTTTCAAACTCTCAATTCGCCCGTGGGTACACTCTCATCCCCGGTCCGTTTGGCCCCTTTTTGCCACGTTTGTGCCCACGGGGCAAGAGGGGTTGCGCAGAGCGACGAGCATCCCCGGCTCGCCATCGCGTCGTCGCCATGGAAACGGACGCGTCCGCGTACCATCTCTTGTCAACTCGTTCTATTCCCCAGCTTCAACAGAATCTCGCTTCTCTCGCGTACTCGCGCTATCTACACATGTCGCCCTAAAACGTTCACCCCTGTTCAACTTGTTCGTTATTCCTACATCCTAAGGGAAGCCAGAACTGATTGAACCTCGCGAATCGAGCAATAAACGCTCATGTCGGCGATGAAGAATTTTTCAAAAGCCCCTTTTCTATCTTTGCCTCGGAAAATTGCGTTTCCCTCGCTGACTCGTTTTTTTCGACCCTTTTTCACGGATCTTAAGGGCTCGGAAGTTTACTACATTTTTACGAGCTGTTTTTGATGAAAAATGGACGTTGTTTTGTTCTGTAATTTGGGAAATTTGACTGTGTAATGGATGCTCTATTTCGCGAACAAACATTGCGATGGAAGCTCTATTTTGGAGAATTAAGCGAGCCGAAATTGGTCTTGTTACCGCGTTACGTAATATCGTGATAAAGGAGGAACGGCAGTTACGTCATGTACTTAAGTCTCATCGTGATGCTTCATAATCCATAATTTAGGCTGATGAAGAAATAAGGAAAGTTCGATGGGAGTTATTGGCGTGGATGTTCAATCGCGATTTTGTAATTCGACGCCGGAAGTACTTTTCCTTGTAATCGGGGCACACTTTGACCCTCCCAATTAAGGGCGTAATTCGAGTTTGGTCGCGCGACAGATAAGAGGGTTGTGCATGAAACATTTGAACAGAGCTCGTGTAGAGCCATTGTAAAATCTATGAGAGAGGCCAAGATGTTAGGTTACGCGACGCTGGATCGTTATTCGAACTCGGACACTGGAATTTGTGCTTTCGGAAAAAATTTGTGAAGGTTTGAATTCAATTTTGACGAGTTTATGGATTTTTACTAGGGAAAAACCTTTTTTTTTGAGGGTTTTTGCAACGGGAATGAATGTTGTTTGGGAAACAGATGCGGGGGATTTTTTTTTTAATTTTTGGAACGATAATATTTAGGTGTTTTTATTTTGAAACAATTTTATTTATTTTTTTTTTAGTTACGATAAAAGTTACGATACAATTTTGAAAAAAATTGAGCGTATATTTTAGCCTTTTGATAACATTTCTGAATTTTTTCTGATTTTAGAAACAATTATTTCATAACAATATCTATTTGTTAATTAGAAAATGATTTCCATCTTTTTTTATGTTCAAACTGAATTTACGAATCCGGAAAAATTCAAGGACGTTTCTCAGCTACTAAAATGAGTTGCGAATGTTTTTCAAATTTTTTTAACAATAATATTTGGGTGTTGATTTATAAAAAAATTTTATAAATTATTTTCTTGATGTTTAAGTCCCGATAAAATGTTGAAAAAAATAGGGAGTATATTCTAGCTTTTAAATAATATTTCTGAATTTTTTTAAATTTTAGAAACAATTATTTCATAACAAAATCCATTTGTTAATTAAAAAACAATTTTCACCTTTTTTAATGTTCAAACTGAATTTACGAATCCGGAAAAATTCAAGGATGCTTATCAGCTACTAAAATAAGCTAGCAATGTTTTTAAAATTTTTTTAACAATAATATTTTAGTGTTGATTTATAAAAAAAATTTTTATTTATTATTTTCTTGATGTTCAAATCCCGATAAAATTTCCCAAAAAATGGAGCGTATGTTTTAGCCTTTTAATAACATTGCTGAATTTTTTTAGATTTTAGAAACAATTATTTCATAACAAAATCCATTTGTTAATTAGAAAACAATTTCCACATTTTTTAAAGTTCAAATTAAATTTACGAATCCGGAAAAATTCAAGGACGTTTTTTAGCAACTAAAATACTTTACCAATGTTTTTAAAATTTTTTAAACAATAATATTTAGGTGTTGATTTATAAAAAAAATTTTTATTAATTATTTTCTTGATGTTCAAGTCCCGATAAAATTTCTAAAAAAATGGAGCGTATGTTTTAGCCTTTTAATAACATTCCTAAATTTTTTTAGATTTTAGAAACAATTATTTCATAACAAAATCCATTTGTTAATTAGAAAACAATTTCCACATTTTTTAAAATTCAAATTAAATTTACGAAACCGGAAAAATTCAAGGACGTTTTTCAGCAACTAAAATACTTTACCAATGTTTAAAAAATTTTTTAAATAATTAAATTTTAAATAATAATTTTTTAGGTGTTAATTTATTTAAAAAATTTTTATTTATTATTTTCTTGATGTTCAAGTCCCGATAAAATTTCGAAAAAAATGGAGCGTAAATTTCAGCCTTTCAATAACATTCCTGAATTTTTTCAAATTTCAGAAACAATTATTTCATAACAAAATCCATTTGTTAATTAAAAAACAATCTCCACCTTTTCAAGTACAAATTCGGAAAAATTCAAGGACATTTTCAAACTATTAAAATACGTCACCAATTGTTTCCAAAATTCAAAAACAATATTATTTTGTCGTTAATTTATAAAAAAACTGTCATTAATTATCTCCTCTGAAACTTCGAAAACAACGAAACACCCAAATAATATTCCCAATTCCAAACCCAACAATCCCATTATCAACTCCAAAAATCCTCAAAGAACCGCAACAAATCTCAAACCTTCCAGAGTCCCCAAAGCAAAAGAAAACCCCGAGTCCGAGCAGAAACGACTATTCCACCGGATCAGTATCGGAAACAAAAGCTCGCTTTCGCGATTGGTCTCTGCCATTTTATCGCGCATTCCTCAGCCCGATAAATGGCAAATAGGTTTTTGGCAAAGAAGTGACGCGGCTCGAGCTGACAGGATCATTCCTATGGAGAAGAGATGAAACTCCGGAATAGCGAATGCGCAGAGAGCGAAGAAGGGTGGAAACGCGAATCGGGAATTCGCGCGTGGGGTGAGAAGGTGGCGGCGATGCTGATGGTACATGTACACGCGTCCTGCTTCTGCGAAGATGGTGGCGCGGTAGTGTCGGGGGCTGACATTGCTGGCACTGGCGGCGTTGGTGGTGGCTTGTAGAAGACGCTGATGGCGGTGGGAGAGGTGGCGGTGGCAATGCCTCCGACCGAGAGGAGCCCTTGATTCAGTTCTGTTCGGTTTCGCTTCCGAGAGACGAGCTCGGCTCCGAAATCGCGTCGCCCTCGCGAAAAGTGACACCGTATTCGCGTTAGTGATTCTCGCGAGTGTCGCGCGCATCAAGTTCTCGCAAAGGTGCAGTGCTATGTTTCTGACCCCCGTGGTTCACCCCGTGAGACGGCGAAGACCCTCCCTTTCCCACCCTCCCTCCCCCTCCCATCGAGTCGTCTATATTTGTCCTCGATGAAATATTGAAACAAACCGCGCGGGGTTGACGACCCACGTGTTTCGGGAAACGAGGGATTTTTTTCTACGACGATGGCTCTTTTCTTTCAAGGGAGTAATTTTTATGGGGCTCGAATTTTGAAGCTTGGGGGTTGATTCGTGGGTCGGGTCGTTCGACACGTGGTGGAAAGTGGAGACGGATTTTTCATTTGTTGCACGTGTTTTTTGGTCTTTTTTATGGGGTTAATTTTTAATTTTTGGAGGCGCGTCCTTGGGAATTGTCGTTTGACGAGAGTTCGGGAGGGATTATTATTTTAATATTTCATGGAGAATAATGAATGGGAAATTTGATATTAAGTTCGGGAGGAATTGGATTACATGAGGATTTTGCTCGGGGAAAATTGGAGTTTCATTATCCTGTGGCGGCGCTGTCGTCGACTGTGCCATGGCATAGCATTTCCCATATAAACACGTGCGAATCAAATCACTGGAGATGAAGTAACTGAAATTACGCGATAATGAAAATTAATGGAATGTTTTATCCGTTTAAAGCACGTTGAGTTGGGGTAATAATTTTATCGAAAATACGAGCGTTTTCGGGGTTTTTAATATTTCTTTAAAACAGTTTTGGAATCGAGTTTTTTCCGAACTTCGATTTCCGGTTTTTTGTAGTTTTGCAAAAATTTCAAAATTCGATGAGCAATTTAAATTAAGTGTATTGGAAATGCCATAAATGATTAAATTCGATGAATCGATTTATTTATTCATCGATTTCGATAAATACATATTTCGAACGAGAATTCAGCAAAACAATTAATTTAAACAAATAAACATTGCAATTAATGCGCTAATTCGCGCATTTAAACCTCGTAATGAAATTTATTAATCAAGAAATTAATTCAACCTACGGAAACAATCGACACATTCGTTAATTTCGAGCCCAAAAAGTATTAATTATCGCAATACTTCGCGCTGAAAAATGTGAGTAATTGTGAAATCGCTAGATAGGAAAAACGATGACCGCGAGATATTTCGGAAATCCGGAAAAAGTGCAGTGAAGGTGCGAACTGTCACTCCGGGAGCTCGTGTTTTTTCGAGGGGAGAGGATTGACAGCGCTGTGGTGACAACGGCGCAGTGACAGCGGCGGAGCGCTGGCTGACGCTCGTAGTGATGCCGTGATGGGCCACAGTCCGAAGTCGATCGTGACAATCGCGTTCCTTGTCACTATCCTGCTCTCGGTCGTTCTGCCGATCGAGCTATCGAGAGCTTCGCGTAAGTATTCGCAATTAGAACTTCATCCTTAAGGGATACGTCTTACAGTTGTGGTGGGCCGAATTCAAAAATTTTTTTTTCCATCCAAAATGCGTGTTTGGATACAAAACGAAATTTTATTCAATAGTACAAGTATCGAACTACACGTTGTGATTTTTTTTGTTGAAATAGATTGAAAAAAAAACGAGATACAGCAAATCTCCGAAATTTTGTTTGTTTTGAAAAAAAAATTTTTGGGAGATTTGCTGTGTCTGTATTTTTTGAATATATTTTGAAAAATAAGGTTGGATACTTGCACTATTAAATGACATTTCGTTTTGGGTTCGAATTTGAATTTTGAGTACAGAAAAAAATTCTTGAATTTTGGCCCACTACATCTGAGAACCTCGAGGAACAATTTTATTTTCCAATCCTTGTCGTCCCGAAAAAGATTTTTTTTTTCATCTAAAATGCATGTTTGGATTCGAAACGAAATTTTATTCAATAGTACAAGTATCGAACTACACATTGTGATTTTTTCGGTTGAAATAGTTTGAAAAAAGAGCACAATACAGCAAATCTCCGGAATTTTTTTTTTTTTTTTTTTGAAAAAAAAAAATTTTTTGGAGATTTGCTGTGTCTGTATTTTTTAAATATATTTTGACAAAAAAATGTTGGACACTTGCACTATTAAATGACATTTCGTTTTGGGTTCGAATTTGAATTTTGAGTACGGAAAAAAATTCTTGAATTTTGGCCCACTATATCTGCATGCATCCCCTTGAGAACCTCGAAGAACAATTTTATTTTCCAATCCTTGTCGTCCCAAAAAAGATTTTTTTCGATCGGAAAGATGGAAATGACGGAATAATTGAGTCGGAATAAACTACGCAATTAATTTATTTCTTGAATAGCTGCGTTTTCCTCGTAAACTCCTTCGGAAAATTAAGTGCTTTTACTGCTTTTATAGCGACGACATTAATACATTACCGGGTGCGTGACCACGACTCTTATAAACTCTTGAGCGGGGTATTAAATTGAAAATAAATGGACCGGAGATAACTCGTTTTGTGTAAATGTAAGCAAGGTTCTGTCCGTCGTTTTCCGAAAATGAAATCGGATTTTTATCCTGCATTTCCCTGTTGATTCTCGGCGCAAAACTTCCCCTTTTCAATAACTCGGTTGCACATTTGATGAGTTTTTCCTTTCTGTTTCACCGAGCTTTCAGAAATGTCGTGGTTCGGAAGTTCGAAATGTGTGACGTCGAATTTTAGTCTCCGCAAAGCGTAGAGTAGAAAAATGAATTTAGCCTATTTAATTTGTCAGTCGATTTTGATTAGAAATTGGTTTAAAATTGGAAGGGTGCGTTTTCCCTGTAAAAATTAGAGCAATTTGGTTGAAAAGATGCGTCGTTCGTTCGAATTACTGGAGCAGTGATTGCATCAAGCACGTATAATAAAACAATTACCCTCTCGCTTTTTTTAATTGACACCGCGTACAAGTTTTTAATGAGATATTGCTTTGTCGATATTCCGGGCATTAATTGATGCATACATACGTGGCATGAATATATTATTATTTCCGGAGGTGAAAATAATTAAATCGAGGAATATTTTTCGAAAAATGCAAAAATGCAAAAATTAGTTCACTTATTTATGGAAAAAAAGTATTTAAATCTGTAAAGTTTGGAATATTGTTGTTGATGTATGGTTGGAAAATTGAAAAAAAATTCTCTCCGGCGGGGAATCGAACCCCGGTCTCCCGCGTGACAGGCGGGGATACTTACCACTATACTACCGAAGAGTGGGATTGATGGAACTTTAGAACCTTCAAAGGTCAATTTACGACTTTAGCAGATTTTACGCGATTTCTTGCCATTCTATTCATTTTTTGAGTCATTTTTGTTTTTTGAACCAACTGATGATACGTGTGACATTGTTTGGCGTTGAATAAAGTATTAAATTAAGAGCGGTAGGCTGAAATACTCTCGCGGTGGCCGCGCGGGAAATTTGAATTATTCTCACACGCACTCATGTGAAATGTGAAGAGAAAAAAGGAAACGTTGCAGAAATAATTCTTCTGGTTTCTCTTTTTTTCCATTTTTAAACTTGTTTGAACTCAAAAAATTACGGAAGATTGCACAAATAAATTACGAAAAAAGAGAGAAACTTGAAAAATTTCAAATAAATTGCATAAAACTACGAAAAATACAGAAAAATGATAAATTCATGAAAAATTACGGAAAATTACACAATAATACATCGATTAAATTAATTTAATGAATCAGAAAAATACAGAATTACAACAAATTACGAAAAACGAGAGAAACTCGAAAAAATATCAAAAAAATTGCATAAAACTACGAAAAGTACAGAAAAATAATTAATTCATGAAAAATTACGGAAAATTATACAAAAATACATTTATTGAATAAATTTAATGGATCAAAAAAATATAGAACCACAACAAATTACGAAAAACGACAGAAACTTGCAAAAATTCATAATGAATTGCATAAAACTACGAAAAATAAAGAAAAATGATTAATTAATGAAAAATTACGGAAAATTACAGAATCGATAAAATGAATTCAATGAATAAAAAAATACAAAACCACGAAAAATTATGGAAAATAATAGAAACGTACAAAAATAAATAATAAATAGCAAAACCGACAAAAACGACAATTTTTCGTAGTTCATTCATAATTTTTTTATATAAATCCCAGTAAAGTTAACGTTTGCGATTCGAATAAAAATGATTCTTTTTGACTACGCAAAGCCTGCCAGCAAAAATGTAATAGTCCGTAGAAGTCGAGCAAGATTCATTTAACCTGCTTTTCTCCAGCGTGGAATGAAACGCGTACAAAATGCATCAAAAGAAAAGCGTAAATTTATGTGCATTCTATTCTCCAGCCAAAACTGTTTATACAGTCTCCCTTTTCCGCAAGGGACACTTTTTCGCGAGCAACAATAAATCAAACATCGAATTCGGGGCAGGAAATTCGAATTTTTTTCTCCCCGTGAAAAAAAACTTTCTCGCCGTTATATTCCGGGCATGAAATTGCAACAAAGTGGCATGATATATTCGGGGCCAAGTGTCAGGCGCAGAGTTTCAACGCGCACATTAATCCTCGTCTTCTCGTCGAGCGCCGCAAACGAAAAATTCGTTCAATCCCAGCGAGTCGATCGTCGCGGCAATGTTTCCCAGTTTCCTTTTCCGTCTTGGAAAACATGCAATTTTTAATGCCCCGGTTTCGTTGTACGCCGGATATTTTCCCGGGGAGGAAAATTACTCGCATCTGAAAATGTAAAATAATGTTTTTAATTTAATTTCGTTTACCGGATAATCCCGGCGTTGAAAGTAGACGTCATAATTTTTCTCTCCTCGCTGTTAAGATCCATACATCTCTCGCGAAATGTCAGTGCTCTGTTTTCCTCGCGATAAAATAAGGCGAGATAAATTGGCTGGGGATTCCCGGCCCTCGTAACTGCTCCGATAATACACGTCTTAAAAATCTTTTCGTTGAAACATTAATGATCAAGATGGATCGAGCTTCGGGGTTGATTTTTCTATTTTCTATTTTTTATGGAAACCGCATTTTATATAACTTTCACGGAATAAACTACTTTCTCAACGATATTATCATATCTTCTAAAATTGCTTTTATTTTCAATGAACAATGCCATTTTTTGATATTTTTCTCGCCGGAAAAATGAGATTTATTTAGGTTTAAATAAAGTGATTTCTAGCACGTTTTCGGAATCTTTTTTCGCGCTTGCGCGAGAGGTTAATTCACGACTTTGCTAATGGTGCGCGTAGCTCGTTTGATCATTTGTTTTTCGCACTCGCCCGACTGGGGTGATAAGATTTATGTATTTTCGCGAATTGGGGAACGAAGCAACGGCGTTTCATAAGTCGACTAGACGGCGGATGAACCGAGTAAAACCATGGCTGCCGTTTATACGAGCGTCATTCCCGCTTCTCTCGATCACAGTTCCAATCTCGAGGGAGCCTTTCCGCGCGATCGACGCTTTTAATGCTTCTTCCTATCATCGACTCGTGCGCCTCATATCGGGAACAAATGTTACATTATTTCGCTATACTCTCGAGAACCTTGAGAAAATTGTTAATTTTCAAACACTTTTTCGATTTGAGTGAATTCTTCACTTCGATAGAGTTAAAATCTCGCAACCTTAGAAAAAATTTTTCAATAATTATTTTCATAATGTTAAAGTCCTCCTAAAAATTCGAAAAAAATTGAGAGTACATTCCAGCGCTCGAAGAACATTCCCTAATTTTTTCAGACTCAAAAAAAAATTATTGCGTAACAAAATCCATTCGCTAGTTAGAAAACAATTTCTAAAAAATCTGCTTCTGAGAATGCCTTTTTCACTTCGATAGAGTTAAAATCTCGCAACCTTAGAAAAAATTTTTCAATAATTATTTTCAGTATGTTAAAGTCCTCCTAAAAATTCGAAAAAAATTGAGAGTACATTCCAGCACTCGAAGAACATTCCCAAATTTTTTCAGAGTCAAAAAAAAATTATTGCGTAACAAAATCTATTCGCTAGTTAAGAAACAATTTCTAAAAAATCTGCTTCTGAGAGTGCCTTTTTTCCGTGAAATTTTCTTCCAAGAAACGCGCGCGTTATCAAAATGCGGGACGATTTATGTTCGTTATCGCTCGGCAACGATTACAAATAAATAACGTTACCGAGCGGACCTTTTTATGAGGGAATTCGGCAATCTGTGCAACGCGGGCGAGGGCACTATCTCTTCGTAATGACGGCGAGCGCAAGAATCGATGAGCATGGACCGCTGCACCGCGCATTATCATTACACTTACGCTCGGCCGCACTTGTACAATCGTCGCGGATGGAATTAGTGTCGCGCACGTGACGATTTTGTTTCTCCGGAGTTCGAGATGCATCGATTTATCATGGGGGAAAACGGTGATTCCGTTTAGGAAGCCTTGGAAATGTAACGTCGCGGATGATTATTGAAATTAATTGATGTTTTCGAATGAAGAATAGACTTTTGAATGCGTCTTCCGTTTGCACAATTAATCCTAATTGGTGACTCAGCACGGAGGGGATCGACATTGAGATTTGATGAATTTTAATGTTCGCTTCGTGAGAACTGGAAAAAAGGCTTCTTTGGAACTCGAAAAAGTCTTTAAAAATTCATTAATTCAATAATGAAATAACAAGTAAGAATATTTTCGAAAACAGGAATGAAAGTCTGTTAAATTAAATAAACAAAAGTAGTAATCCCGCGAACTTTTTAAGGTGTTAAATATGTAAAACACATTAGCGTGTAAAAATTTAAATACAGATAATTCGAACAGTGAAGTATGCGTTTTTCCGCCGAGAAAGTAGGTTGATACGAAGAGAGTTCTTTAATTCAACTGCTCGTTCAACGATTAAGGACGAGCTTCATTCATCGGAGTTATATTTACTTGATATTTATACGGATATGAAAAAGCACCGAGGAAAGAAATCAAGGTATCGTTCCCGAGCACGATATTCATTCCCTACGTTTGAAGACTTTCAAGCATTTTTAATATCGAAAATATTCGTTTGAATAGCCATTCATCGTAGCGTAATGAAACTGAATGAAGCGGAATCCAAGTTAATTATTATTTGCGAAAGGTTTTTCGTACGGATTCATCAGGGGACTTTAACAACGCTGATTATCCGCGATCGAGAACAATGAACTCGAAATCTTCCGAATGTACAAAACAGGAACATTTGACATTCGAAGCTCTTCCGTAATTGTAATTATCGGCAGCGGAGAATTTTCCGCTTCTTCGAGCAGTTCTTATCAGAGGCAAATTCAGCCTTCCTGTCCTACGAGCAAAAGCGTCCCGACGATCGTTTACTCAAGTCCCTTTGAAAATTTGTCGGTAAATGCTTCAGAGACAAATCGCACTTGACAATAATTGTATTGATGTTAATGGAAGCCCTAGAGAAATTTGCAGGCAAAGCGCTTCCTCGCTCGAACTCCGCGAGTAACGAGGATTAAATTGTCGAACCTGCTACTTTCCGGTCAAACTTTCCGCCTCGTTGATTTGCATTAGAAACGACAATTCCGGCGATACTTTTTCATTTTTCGAAGCGTAAAATAATAAAGAACTCGAAAGAGAGAGAAAAAAAAGAGGGAGTGTAAGTACAGCTAGCTCGATGAGTTCATCAATCAACGACAAAGTGTTTGCTTTTCTGGCGGCCCGTAAAAGTGTCGCTATTCTTTGACGCTTAATCGATCGAGCTGATCGCCTCGCGAGATTTTCCATTTTTCGTAGCGTCCAGTAAGCAATTACAAAGAACCTGGAAAAGAGACTCGGGTCGTGCTTCGTATATAAGAATAATTTCATTTTGCTTTCCGATTTGGTATTCCGTCGTCGCGAGGAGGTGCAGGCAATATTTTCCTCGAAAATAAAAGTTGGGCCGAGGCCGACAGCGAGGTATATTCGCCGCTTGTCGCTGGCAGTGAAATTTGTAAATTCTGAACATCCTCTCTCGCGGACCGAACGAATTTGCATAAACAAAACGCTCAATCTACTTTATCGAGTCGCGCTGCTTCCATCGGCGCCTGGAAAATTCGCGTCCCTCTGCCGACACTCGTGATACAGCGTGAATGCGCGTCACGACGAGCGGGGTATTGACTAAATGGGTTGGCTATAGTTTCGCCTAAAATATACGAAGCAACTTTTATCGCGGCATCGTGTCGCAATGCGCGCCTCCTGACCGATGGGATTCTGGTTGACTCGCTTGTTTTACGCCGTGCATATTGTACGCGCACACTCGGATGTATTTATAGTGGTATATGTGTGCATAAAGGCGAGATATACCCTCGGATTTATACGTTTGTCAATCTTTATCCGTACGCGTATAACGACCCTATGGTACATGCTCAACGAAAATTATTGACTTTTGAACGATGCTTTCAACTCGTTTGATTTTTCAACGAGCTTTACCTTTTTTTTATATTTTTATTCTTTTTTCGTGACATTTTCTAATTTTGGTGAACTGGAAATATTTATAATGCAACGTAATTAATCGCATTTTATATGCTAATATAATTTATTTAACAATATCTTTTTAACGAACAATTGCAAATTTTAACCGTTTTTTAAAAGAATCTATATTGTTTCGGTCATTTATATTGTTCATGGGACTATTTGCAACAACTTGACGGTGGCGTTTTGAAAAATATTCATTTGCCGAAAAGATACATGCATTTGTTTAAAAAATTGTCGACCGACTTACTGAACAAATGCATGTATCTTTTCGGCAAATGAATATTTTTTAAAACGCCACGGTCAAGTTGTTGCAAATAGTCCCGTGAACAATATAAATAACCAAACATACAAATCGGTTGAAAAATATAAATGTTTCTTTCAAAAAACTGTTAAAATTTTCAATTGTTCGTTACGAGCATTTTAGTACAATTTTTTCACTCGCGTATTTTTTTTCCTGAAGAAGAAGACATTGTTAGATAAATTATATCGTCTGAACTACCCAAGAAATCCGCCTTTTCCTAGTACTCAAAACCAGCTCGATAAATACATTTTTTTTTTTAATTCTTTTTTGGTGAATTGGAAAAAATATTTATAATGCGACGTAATTAAAAAAATAATGTTTATTTCTCACTTAATTTGCGTGGTCGGTCAAGTTGTTGCAAATAGTCCCATGAACAATAAAAAATAAAAATTTTTCTTTCAAAAAACTGTTAAAGTTTTCAATTGTTCGTTACGAGCATTTTCGTACAATTTTTTCACTCGCGTATTTTTCTTCCTGAAGAAGAAGACATTGTCAAATAAATTATACCGTCTGAACTACCCAAGAAATCCGCCTTTTCCTAGTGCTCAAAACCAGCTCGATAAATACATTTTTTTATAATCAAAACGCTTTTTCGTCAAGTTATTTTTTCCGGACGAAAAGTGACGATTAAGGTGGATCGATACTTTAATGCAAGGGTGAATTAGAAAAAATATTTATAACGCAACGTCATTAATTACATTTAATATGCCAGTATAATTTATTTAACAACATCTTCTTCTTCACGAAAAAAAAA
>JABFQM010002662.1:0-14283 GCA_022816865.1 Zelostemma sp. ZL-2020 | reverse complement strand
TGAACAAATGCATGTATCTTTTTGGAAAGTGAATATTTTTTTAAAGCCCCACGGTAAAGTTGTTGTCAATTGTCCTGTGAACAATATAAATGACCGAACATGCAAATTAGCTAAGAAATAAAAATTTTTCACCGGTAAAAACTATTAAAATTTTCATTTGTTCGTTAGGAGCATTTTTGTACAATTTTTTCACTCGCGTATTTTTTTTTGTAAAGAAGATGTTGTTAAATGAATTATGTCGGCATATTGAATAAAATTAATTATGTTGCGTTATAAATATGTTTTCCAATTTACCCTTGCATTGGGCGACCGGACTACTTTAATTAGCGCTTTGTAACTCTTCCGAAAGACCTTTATTTATCATTAATTAATGCTTCGGTAATCCATAAAATCCGTACTTGAATGACGTAGATTTATTGTACTTAAACAAATGAAATAAAAACGGAGTTAAAGCGGGTAATTGCTCACCATTCAGACGATTGTCGCGCGAACCTTTCAGCCTCGATGGCAGCCCGAGCTCTCGCCTGCAGATCGTGGTCTATACTGTACAAATAATCTAAAACAAAGAAATAAGTTGCTCTGTAATAAATCTCACCATTCATATCCCGCGATAAGCAAGTGGTATTTATATAGATCTTGTATAAAACGAGCCAGCTTTGCGGACTTACCAGAAAGGTCAAACTGGTGAATCGTTGGGGAAAGTGCTAAGACTGTAGAAACCAGTGATAGCAGTGCTAAGCTGGTTCTGAAACATAATTAATTCGACCATCTTATTCGTATCCTCGATCGCTAAATTTTGCATAATTTCTACACGTTTATCATTTTTATTGAAAAGCGGTCCTTTCCAAAATCGTATTCCAGATGAATATCGAATCGCCGTTTTTATGTTTCGCGGTCATAAAAAGCAGAAATTCAAATTGCGCGATTTCGGAAATTTTGATCATGTGGAATCAATTTTTGCCTAAACGTAACGAATTTTGAATTACTATATTTTGGAGTGTAATTTTTATGAAATGTAAATGGAGTTGCATGAATATTAACAATTTTGGGAGGCAATGAGGTGTGAATTTGGAAAATGCGATGGATAATGGCAGTGCGTGTTCAAGTTAGGCTCATGCAATAATTCAGTGTCAGTGGGTCAGTGGAACCTGGAGAAATCTTTCTTTCGAGACCAAACACGTGTCTTCTTTATTACGAAACTCCCTTGAAAAGGGTTATCTTCAGAACTTTTATCTTTGGTCCGGTCAAATTGAAAGTCAACATCCAAATTATTTGTTCACTCATTCTCATAAATCGAGGGAAAAATGTAGCTTTTTTGGTGTAAAAAAGCAAGAGGCCGAAAAATAAATGAAAAAGTGCTCGTGCAAATGAGAATGCGCTCTTCAAACGTGTAATTTTTTCCGCCAAAGAGTGTCGCATTCCGCGTCATGCTCCTCGAAACATCGGATTTCTCAGAGAAAAGTAAAAGTTACATATTCGAACGGCCTTATTTACTTACGCGCTTAATCTTTTAGAGCGGATTTTTATTCCAAAAGAATTAAAAACACGCTCAATCTTTTGGAATTGACCTGCACTCTGTAGTTTGAATTGTTGCTATTTTGGAGTGCATTTTTTGAGTGTAATGCTTCACTCCGAATCAAGAAAATGTCGCTCCAAAGAACACATCGCGTTGTTCGCATCGGTCCAAGATTTGCTCGATAAAAAGAGTGGAAAACTTGAGAAGAGAGTGACATGAATAGATGTTTTGATCATAACATTCCTCCGAGTAATAAACTACAGTAGAAAGACGCTCACGGAAGTGACCGTTACGCTCCGTCAGTGAAAGTAGTATAAGTTGTTTCTCAACATCCCCAGCATTTCGATGCAGACAATTCGAACGTCGCACGGAAAAAGTTGCAGTAACTTTTTTACGTTCGTCGAAGGTCGTCTCGATTACGATAGTCATGAAATGCCGAACGGAACTCACCTCGTCAGTCATTGGCATTAGAATGAGTTGCGAACGAGTATTTTCTATCTTTTTGCACTGAAATTATGTCTCTCGGAATCTAAGACTTATCAGTTGATTGAACTGTTGCTTTTTCAGAGATGTTTTTTCGTCGATCGTTCGAGGGTTACACATCTCGTTGGATCAAAAACGCTATTTTAGAATCGTTTTCGTCGACTTTGAAAATGTTTAATTCAAGAACCTTTTACGATGGTCGTGATAAAAGTTGGTTCTTCACTGAGAAATGAGCATATAAATATGGAAATACGGATTGAGTGGACTGGTATTTTTCGAACCGAATACTGATGGACGGATCGTTATACTTAAAATCTTCCTTTAGAAAATTTAACGTTTTTGCTGTGATATATTCTTTGCTTTTTTAAAGGTACGGATAAATTTTGTATTATAAACCAAAAACACGAGCCTAAATGGATTTCCAAAGTTTTCAGTGGAGAATATTTTCGAAGAAAGCGAAGTATTTTACCCAATTTTTTATCTGAATCGATGTTTTATATGTTCAAAGAAAGAATTCGCTCTGTGATGATTGAATTACTTGTGAATTATTTTTAATAATGAAGACGTAACAATCGTTCATAATTCTCAAAACAAGTGAACAATGATTGTTTTCGTGGCAGTAATTACGTGCCGACAATGATGTAAAGTTGTCGAATTGTGTAACGGATCTTATCCGATTCTTACATTGTTATTCACGTTAACTATGTAACAATTGTCTACGTAGCGAATCTCACATACACATCTATGTAAATACAAGACCTTATCACACATATCTGCCGGACAAGGACCTCTGTACAATATTTCATATCTCAGGAATTGCATTCGAGTTATTTTTATCACGGGATTAATTGTCGAATAATTAGTTCAGCGTATCAATAAAAAAACCGAAAGAACGTCATTAAAAAAAGGTTCATAAAAATTCAATTCATCGTAGACTTTAATTTATTATACTAAACATAAATCAAAAACTCCGTTTTATATGTGCAGCTTCACTTTTTCGAAGAATCCACGCAAAATACGGTGGATTTAATAAAACGGAATCACGATTTTATGAAATCAATAAAGACTTTTCTCCGAGTGTATGTCTCCATCCGAAAGTTGCGTCTTCACATACTTTAGTCACAAAAGAAAGTTATTGAAAAGACGCGGTTGTATCAGAAGAATCACCTCATTTTCTAATAAATTAGGAAAGTTATTTGCGCTATTGCAACATAAACATACCAACAATATAGCAATTATAGCAATAATAGTACATATAGGAACACGGTAATTTACTGCGTACTTAATTCCTAATTATTCAGAGAGATCATCAATTTATTTACTTGTTTAAAACATTAAAAAATGTTACGGAAACGAAGAATTGGCATGCGAAGAAAAATAATTCACGAATAGAAAAATCTTGTTCACGTGAACATCGGAATGAGTCGGAGAAAAGAAGAAGAGTGGATGTTACAACGAAATTGGGAGGCTTTGAAGAGGAGCGGAGGGAAGAAAATAAATAAGCGGTTCTCCTTGACTTCATCTTCGTCAATCGCTATTTATCCTGTATACGTTCTTATACGGTTACTTAACGATCGAGGTACGAGTACAACCGATCGTCAATCGATTAGTTTATTCAGTAATTCGCGTGAAGTAAACGACGATAATGCTTTACCGACTTCTGTGAATTATCGCCGAGTTTCAGAGATCATTCCGTAGCACTTTCGCAGATAAACTGTTCGTACGTAATAAAAAGATTTATGAGTCATTACGAACGAGTGTGCGGGTATGTCCTAATTACGAGTGAAGATAGGTGAGTTATCGGGACGAAAATTTTTCGTACATGTGTTACTTTTAACCAACTACACTCACGAAAATGAGTGTAATTTTTTGTTCTCGATAAGTTTTCATCCGTTGAATCCTGGATTGATGATTATACTTCGGACACGTGTTCAAGGTAATTGAATTAATGTTTCGGTAAACTTGGAATCACGAATTGGAATGAACTCTTCGAAAAGTCAGGAGTCGGGAAAAAATATGCAAATTCAATAGAAGAATGCCGTAGAAAGAAATAATAAATGAACCGAGACTCGACGAGAAGTGAACGGTAACCTTTTTTCTCAAGGCACAAATTTGCCCTAGCTAAAGTTCATAGAAAAGGTCTTTTTCCATGGTTCCATCATCGACACATCAAGAGATAAAAATTCTTTCGGATCATTACTGGAAGAAAGAAAAGCAATCGAAATGAAGTTTTGCAACAAAGAGCAGTGGAATCGCTGCGTGCGAAGACGCGAAACGTGTTCGTTACTTTCTCTGTTTTCTGCGCTACACTTTTAATCAAAGTAGAATCCCATAAATTTGCAAATTTATCGATGTATTAAAAACCATGAAAAATAACTCGGTAATTGTTCGGTGAAGTGGTAAAATTTTGCATGGGTGTGGTATTATTTACTACTTGTGTTTACAGATTTTTACACCTAAAAAAAGTTCACATCCTCTGCGATTGTACTCTTGGCTCATTTATTATTGCCGAGAGCAGAGCAAATGTAGTAACACTCTTCGCAACTCTATGCATAATGTCTATGTAAACGTAACAGCCAATCTATTAAGTGCAGCCGCACACGTTCACTCGTAACATCGCGGATACGGCGACCCATTGTTTTCGCCTAATGATAGCCACGAATCGTGAAAGGTTAACGTCACATTTACGCATCTGCTGCTCCACAAAATCATTTTTTCGTTACAATTTACGATTCACACAGCCGGTATTTCAACCTGGAATTATAGGATGTGAAAGTAGTTTTCTACTAAGGTTGTTGTTATCAGTTCGTGCATTTTTTACACATCTTTATGCAAATTCCAGAAACAACTGATGAGCAAAAGTTTCCAACTGCACGCGGAACTCGTTAATTCGCTGATTCTTATAAGAGAAAAGAAGTGAAGGAAAAAAGATGATTTTACGAATTTTACGAGTCTTATCAAGAAAGTGAAATATAATTCACGTATTAGTAATCTGTGTTTTCGAGAACTAATAAAAATGAAAGTTGAATATGACGACTGCTAATTCAAGCCAGATGCAGGTATTTACTTCATTTGGTTAGAAAACGAGTTGATGCATTGGAAGATCGTGCGAGATGGAAAGTCGAATTCATGTCACTGGGTCGTAGGGTTGGGTATGTGTTGGAAAGAAGAAGATATAGCGTAATTGCCTATTACAGAAGAATATGGTGAAACATCGAACTCATAATCAACCTGTATCATCATTGTTTCAACGTTTAACTCGTTGGAATTTTCGAAATTTGCATTCATTACGAATTTAATAATTCATGAAAGTCGTCATTTATGTATTGCTCGTATGCCAATTCATGTCGAATCCATGTTCTCATTTGTCGATGGTTAATAGTTAATGGATGCAAGAGGCGATCAAACTTTCGATTAATTTAATACATAAATTTCCAAAAGTGAAAGGATAAACGGTTTTAATTCGCCGGAGGGTTATAATCTGTCTAAACTAGACCTTTATCGAAAACGTAGACTTGAAAAAAATCGAATAATCAAAAACGCGGGCATTAATAAAAGTTTACGCTTTCATCTTTCGGATGCTCTTCGAATATAACGCCAATGAAGCAATTTTCGTTACATCTCAATAGAAATAAAACGAGAAGAGCCGCAATTAGCGTATTAAAATTACAAAACTGCACATGCAACTAATGACGACATTTCTCCCATTACTCCGTGCAATTGTCTTCTCGCGTGCTTTTTGTGCAAATTCCATGGCTTTAATTGTCCTTTAATTACTGCACTTATATCCCTCATTTTTCGTTAACCAACACTGTTTTATAATTCGAAAGTTTTTTCCATCGCGGAAGAGAATTATCGCGAAGACCAAGGAAAAATGATGACGATTGAAAAGTCACAAAGAAACGGGAATATAAAACTTACCGAAATAATTTACTCCTCATCATCGTCGATGCAACGGTAACCACTAAAGAATCAAAGTATATAACAACGTTTAAATTAGTTCAAGAGTCAGTAAAAACACTCGTCGAGACGTCTACGAGACGTCATTGAGCCGTCGTTTTTTCCGGCGTTAACGGTAACGCTCCGAAGAGAGTTTTCGAAACTGGCGCGCGGTAAGACTCTTCTTGCGACTTCCGGAGAGTGAAATCGAGAGGTTGAAATTCTTCGAAGGTGAGTGAAGCCAAGAGGAACAACGAAAGGACGTCTCGGGCGACGTGACGAGCTCGGGTGAGAGGAGGCCTCTAAATCCAAAGAGAGAGGGACACGGAGAAAGGCTCTTACTTCCACACTCGCGTTCTTGATTTCTCGTGCGTGTGGCACGCACTTTTGCGCAACGCGTGTACTTTTGGCTTTAAAGGGATCTTTGGAAAACAGGCGCGAGATGAAAAGTGGCCGAAACGACGTTCGAGCCGGCCCAACGACGGCGAAAGCGTCGCCTCACGAACCGCGGAAGAAAGACCGGTTGCTTGTGGGCTTCGGAGGATCGTAGTACTCGTATTTACACCTTCTCCCGTGTATCAACGAACCCCACTCTCTATTAAGTCCCTATCCCCCTCTTGATTATAACAGTGACGCGTATGAATCTGCAAGTTTTACCTGTGTCTGTAAATTCACTTTCGAATGATGCTTCGATGATAGCACGTAGGTTTATCCTATGCTGGAAGAAGGTTAGCAGTTCCAAACGTGTGCAACGCTTTTATTCGTGCATTTTTTGAGCTCGCTTTGCACGAACTGGATTTTTTACTTTTTTTTTCACTTTTCGAAAAATTTCGTCTTATCGCATTGGGGTCGTTTCTTTGGACTGATAGTTCGAATTATTGCAGTGGTTTGAAGATGCGACGAGTTGATGGCAATAAACAAATAGGAATAATAAAGTTTTCCTTTATTCAAAACTATTTGTTGTAGTGCTGTAATATTTTAATTAATGTGCACTGGAGGCATTGGAATAAGGAAACCTCGTATCAATTTCCAAGTTCAAAGTATTTATTTGTCGAGAATTTTACTTTCGATCTTCAAGAACTCGAAGAATGATAGAAACTTCTGCTTTTGTTGGGAGTACCAACTATTGTAAAAGCTGCTCTTTGAATAATTTCAGCATTCGGAAAATCGTTGGATCCAAACTAGAATAGCTTACGATTAACTACTGTCCTCAACTTTCTTCGCAGTTTTTTGTAATTAAAGGCAGTAAAACGACGGTAACTGAAAACCTATAAAGCCTAATTGTAACTTCAAACGATTCGTTAAAAGTCACTTTGATTTTCGACGATTACGACTCTCATTTATGCGAGAAATATTTTTTTTCTGTCGATTAAACTCCTGCGTCAAAAATGTCCCTGAATTCTAAATAATAAGATCGCATTTCATGATGTATCATCTTGATAAATGAATTTCACCTCATTAAATTACGAACTGAAGATTGATTCAAATTTTATTTCTACCCAAGATTTATTCAGCATTACATTATACTCGACTGGAGATAAACTTTTTCCTCGGCAGGATCTTGGAAGTATTTCACTTTGGCAACGGTTCTGAAATATATTTATCAAAGCCTTATAAATAATATTTCGTTTACTCCGTGCGAGAATGAAGAAGCCGAAGTAACATCACGCTTCGAGTACTTTCAACCTGTGCTCATTCTCCGTGTCATGACACGGGCCTTATCTTCTGTAGCGCTTCGACAACTAGGAAAAAGATCGATATTACGCAACAGGAATCGACGATTTAAAGTTCAACGGCGGCTCGCGGCTTTTAACATTACAAAATCCGCGTGTAACTTTAGACGCGCGAATTACTGAAAGTCGGCCGATTTTTGGCATCGTTAAAGTTACGCAATTCCCCGAGAAGAGTTTCGCATTATGCAACTCGGGGCCTCAATTTCTGGCCGATGTCAAGAAAAGAGCGTACACAAATATAGAGGAATTTGTTTCTTTGTTCTATTGTGTTTAATGAAAAATGTGAAGAATGTAACTGAAATTTACGGCGTTTTTATGTGTCCTGAATCGGGATTCTATTTCAGGCAACTTCGTCAATTTTTGACCGCGTAATAACATGAACATTATGCGATTAAGATTCCGCAATTTGGTGTAATGGTGAACCAAGTCCTTAATTGTTGGGGTTTCTGAGTCGTGATAGTATTCTTGAATCTGAGAAGAACCGACTCGTAAAAGAAATGTTTTTCGTCCGAGGAACGAATTTCTAATGAAGAAAACATCGGATCATGTGGTTTTGGTCGGATTTCGAATTTGGAAATATTTGTGGCGTATAAATTATCTTCAAACCCCGATAAATTAAAAATCCCATTTCAGAATCGTTAAAAATGAAATTACAATTCAAGAAATATCGTTGGTATTGTTGTTTTAGAAACTAATCGCGGTAATTTTAATGAAAAATTTATCGAGAATTGATCTCATCATCTAATTGTCTAATCGATCATTTTTTAATTCCTGTACAATGTAACTTTTTAAAAATAGAATTGATGTCTTCGCTCGAAGTGTACAAGATTTCATCTGTTCACAAAAAAATATGACTATTCGTAAAAAAAGGGACGAATTCGTTGTAAGGATCTTTGAGAGTTGGATGTCATTATTAATGACCTCTACAAATGAATGAATATTTTTATTTATCCTTTAAATCATCATTTATCGCCTGATTTGAGCAATAAAGAAGAGAAAAATTACCATTGCTAACGTTTGAGATCGAAAATTAAAATGCCGATAAGGTAGACATCGGCCGAAATATTCTACTCAGCGAAATTTTATTTCATTTTTATGGAGATGGGACGGAATTACAAATTTTGATTCTAGTCTTTTTTTATTGGCTTTTGGCGCGTCAAACTATATTTGTAAATACAATAAAATTGTATTCTACTCGAAAGTTGTTAGTAACGAAATTCTCTCGTAAAAAAATGAAGCAACATTGTATAAATTGCTCAAATTTTTTAATGTAGCCTGCAATAATCATTTTATTCATGTTTTTTGTAGCATTTTCCAACATTTTACGATAAAAATACTCCTGTTGCAGCAAAAAATTGCTTACACCTCAATTTCTCGATTTCTAAAATATTTTTGAGTTTTGTGTTTTTTTTTTAACCTATAACGTAGTGCGATGTAATACAAAATAGGTTATGTTCTTTTTTTCCGTAGCTCTAACTGCATGTAGAGTAAAAAGTAAATCTCTATGTGCATGTAAAATGTAGCCGAACTTGTAGAACTGATATTTCAAAATTGTGAAACTTGTGTTTGATTCGAAAAAATGCATTTCGTAATGTAAGAAATGGCAAATCTAAAAGTAAATATTGTTTTATGCTAATAGCGTTTCCCACGAAGAAAAAAAAACTTCGAGCCTGGTGCTTTCTCTACGATATTTCCTCGGATAAAAGCAGTGCATAAAAAATTTTACGCAACAACACATACACAAAAAAGGCGGATTTTGACCCTGCGGATCGGAGCATCGAAAAGTGACTTTTTTGTGCATTTTTTTCATAAAATACGATGTGTAACATGTGCGAAATGGATAGTTGGAAAAATGTGAAGTTTACCGCGCTCGTTTTCTACTAGATCATTTTTTAATTACTGCAAAATTTGTCCATGTGTCCACAAAAAAATATGACTATAAAGAAAAAAAGGGACAAATTCGCTGTAAGGATCTTCGAGAGAATTCGCATCGTACATGAATAAAGATTTTTATTTATCCTAAACGTAATTATTTATCACCTGATTGAGTAATAAAAAGGAGAAAAATCACCATTGATAACGTTTTTGATGAAAATAAAAATGCCGATAAGGTAGACATCGGCCGAAATATTAAAATTCTAATCACAGACATTTTATTTTATTTTCATGGAGATGAGACAATCAGAATTACGAATTTCGATTCCAGCATTTTTTCTTG
This sequence comes from Zelostemma sp. ZL-2020, assembly GCA_022816865.1. NCBI lineage: Eukaryota > Metazoa > Arthropoda > Insecta > Hymenoptera > Platygastridae > Zelostemma > Zelostemma sp. ZL-2020. Next base: position 4,394 of record JABFQM010002662.1, on the reverse strand, counting down.
CCTTTCGGTGACTTTTTAACATATTACAATTGTATTCTACTAGAAAAAAATTATTAACAAAATCTTCTTGTAAAAAAAATTAACATTGCATAAATTTCCAAAATTCTTCAATTCCGCCTGCAATAATTATTTCATTCGCGTAGATAAATCGAGATAAAATAAAGAAAGAATATCATATAGAGATCTATTTTTCAGTATATACAAATTTCATAGTGGCACTTGATACTTGGTACAAAATATGCGCTTTTTACGGGTGACAATTGATGTAAAATGTGAACGCGACAATTTATATCGAAAAATCGTATCGTCCTTGATAGTGAAAGTCCATTTTCAGGAATCGCTGGAAAATTAATTGGCAGGAATCTCTTGTTTGTTATTTACAACGGCAGCGTTTTCTTGTAAGCCCGGCGATTGTTCCACACACCGCCAAAGTCCGTAAGTCTTGCCGACTGTTGTTTGCCACAGTCTCAAAGTTCCATCCTCGGAGCCACTCGCATAAAGTTCACCATCCGGAGAAAATCTGACGCAGTGCACCGGACCAAAGTGTCCCTTAAATGATTCTGAAATCAAAAAATCAACTTGAAAAACCCTCCGGAACAAGCAAATTAAACAAGGATCCGATTTTAATAAGCTCACCAATTTCCGCTCCGGAATTATAATCGAATTTGTACATCTTCAAATCCTCGCCGGCGCAAACAAAAATACTGCAATCTGGATGCAAACTCGCGGTGTTAACTTGCGTCGGGACTGCGAATTCGCGAATTTTCGTCAACCTGCAAAACGAGCAGTGCATGGAATAAAATTTCTCGAATGAAGGACGTCGGGTGATTCAATTCAAGGCCAAGAATCGGCTTTTGACATTGACGCAACAGGAAGAAAATGCAATGTCAGCGATACTGAAATGGTAGCTCGTAAATACATTTTCAGGTGCTCGTTAACCGGCACATTTCAACATTGAAAAGTTTTCTGAAACCTACTCTTTGCTATCCCAAAAGCTCACGATATTCGAATGTGCCGTGATAATAATGTTCCCGTTTTTCGAGAGTTCCACCGATCTGGGAACAGTTTGAAAATCGAGTCTTTTAACTTCTAGGCCGCTTCTTTTGTCCCAAACTCTAAGAGATTTGTCGTCGGAACACGAGAGCAAGGTAGCGTTGTCTTTGAAGAACGTCACGTGCTTCAAGTCTCCCGTGTGACCCGAAAAAACCTGAAACAAAAAAGCAAATCAACATCTTGCTCATTTAAATGAGAATGCATTTCCTTACCTGAGGCTCTGCCTCGGTTTTGTTGAGATCGTAAATTCTCACGAGTTTTTCATTGGACGCGGTGCACAAGTGATTCGAGTCCGAACTGAAGTTTACGGACTTGACAATTTTGTTGTGCTGAAAGTAATGAAGTTCTTCGCCCTTGATAGCGTCCCAGACTTTGGCGCTGTAATCGGCGGCTCCGGTGGCTGCTCTAGTGGCTTCGGGATTCAGCGCCACGCCCCAGACTGCGCCCTTGTGTCCTTCGAAGGTCCCGATCCAGTCCCCCGTGTCTCCGTGCCTGAGCATAGGTTTTCCATCTAAAAACATTTTTTGTTTTTAAATCATCGTAAAGTTAATATTTCTTTGTTAAAATTTCTAAAGTTAAAAATCTAAATCTCGCTTATTTTAACTAGAGCTGCAACTTTTCGAGTTGAAATAATCGAGTTGTTTACATTTCGAGCGACTTGAAATACATCGATAAAGTAGACAAGAATTCGCTTGAATATTGATAGAATGTAAAAAAATGCATCTCGTAATACTGAATTCATCTCGTGACAATAAAATCAAATAATTTGATACAAAGTCCTGCCGCGATTTGTAGGAAATAAAATATCAATGATTTCGCCGCGCGATCAGTTCCAGGACCTTGGCGAAGTCCCAAAAAGTGGGCCAAGGTGATCAAGTGACGGCCGAAGGAAAAAAAGCGAAGATAAAGAGCATTGTTGAACGCGCGAGGTTTCGCCTCGGAAGACGGAACCGCGCGCAACGAGAACGAATGAAAAATGTGTTTATTACCTTTGCACGCGGAGATGAGGTAGTAGCCGGATTCGGTGACATCGGAAAATGCGAGGTGGACGACGGGACGAGTGTGCCCGCTGCACGTTAGCGGAGTCTGTCTCAAATTCGCCATTATTTTCGAAGCTGGCAAAATAAATAATGACGAAGTATTGGGAGGGGAAAGTTGTTGTGGCGCGGAGCGATCTCGACTGGGAAACGGACGATACGATACTGAAGTCTGAACGATGCGAATTGGAAACACAGATGACTTCAGACAGGAAGCAGGAAAGCGCGCGCGGCCTCGAACGTTGTTATCCTTGTTCTCGGCTTCGTCTTCTCGTTTAATACGGATAATTGCGTGTTTTTATCACGAGGAAATCCGAAACATGATATTAATGAATTATTTATGCTTTATTGTTATCTTTTATTGTAATAACGAACGATATTATTCAGTTACCCCAGAGAAAAAATGCGGAAAAACACAAGTTGGTATATCAAAAATACGAAAATCACCGAAAACTTCAGAAAAACTGGTGTATTTTTGTCTTTATCTGTGTTTTCCTATTAAAAATTATATCGATCGTTTGACGATAAAATTTTCCTAAAAACAAAATGCGTTTTAAACTGTTATATTAAAATTTTTTGAATGAAGATACAAAACTCCTTTTTACTTCATTCTTTTCAAAATTCGCAAGGAAACGATTATAAAACGTGTGAATTATAACAGCTGTTTGTCGAAGGGTAGAAAAAAACGATGAATATTCAAACAATTGAATTATTATTCAACAATAGAATGCTCATTTGTACAAATGCCCAGCGAATCATTCAGCTGGCGGAACCTCCAGCTTGTTTTTCGCTAACTGCTCTTCCTGCATTGAAATTTGAGTGAGCTTTTTGCCAATTTTTTCATGAATGTCTAAATATTTAGCGACGCATCGGTCCAAACACACTGACTCCCCTTTTCCGAGATCGGCCTCGGCATATTTCGGGGGTATACATTTCTTTTTACACGATGCCGACATTCTGTTGAACATGTCCGACATCGTCTCGATCTCCAAATCTTGCATGATTTTCAATTTCTCCTCGTCCAGTTGAAGCATCTCGGCCATTTTTGCAGTATTTCAAACGAAGAAAAAACGTGGGTCCAATTGTTTATTGTATAGTATTTGAGTCCTTCTGTCGTGTTTTCATAGCTTCGTACCTTTGCGCAGTTATATATTTTCTCGAGAGGTGGAAACTGGACAATCCTGCTACAACTATCGTCAACCTTGAAAATGAGAGCGATTGTTATTAATTTGGAAAGATTTTAATTAGGAACGGTGTATTAATAACGTTGATGATGAAAAAGCGGTATTTTAGTCGGAAATATTTATCGCTGCATAGTTCGAAGAGGTTAGGAAAACAAATTCGTGATGTAATTATGACTGAAACATCGCGAAAGCGGGGGTAGAAGCTTTCGGGATCGCTACATACCTACCATCCAATAGCTATTTTTGCATGAATATTCATTATTTTCCGGAGTGTCCAACAATTAAACAAGCGATCGAACACTTTTTTTGCCGAAAAAAGTCAAGCGGACCGCGAAGGCAAGGTCACGAAATTTCATGATCGGATGACGATGTATCGCAAAGTTTCGATAGTCGATCTTTGGTATCGATTGTTTTGAGAGTTTTATTTGGCTCGATATTCGAATTTTGAGGCACGTAGTTTTGATAAAAAATTAATTTAGGTACTCATTCTAGCGCAAAAATATCAATGTTGATAAATAATCGAAGAATTATTCAACTTCTCCATCAATTTTCGAAACTTTTTGATGTTACTTAATTTTTTGTTATACTTTTACGATGCAATATAGCAAAAAATCATTACATATAAATTAGAATATCGAATGTTCTTCATTATTTTGTAAGTACACCTTTGACTTTTGCAGGCAATATTTTTTATTCTCATTCGTTGAACGTTTCCAAAGTGATTGTAAATCATTACTGTAATATATTACGTAGCTAGAACATGTTTAGTTTATTTAGAAATACAAATAATAGACAATAATAACATCGTTCCATTGTATACATTAAGAGCACGCAATATTTCAGGAATATGCCAGAAACATTCCTAAGAATATTCCTGGAATATATCTTCCCTAGCAGTTCGCGGTTACGACCGTTTTGGTCGTAACTCGGTCGTAACTTGGTCGTACCCTAGCAGTTCGCGGTTACGACCGTTTTGGTCGTAACTCGGTCGTAATTTGGTCGTAACCGATGGTCGTTTGCGAAAATCGCCGAAAATAGCGTATATACTTGAAAACTTTTTCCAGAACTTGATTTCTACTTGAAAATTGTAGAAACTCACAAAAATTAGCATCATTTAATT